>CAJQZN010039050.1:22221-36153 GCA_907164685.1 Colias eurytheme | reverse complement strand
GACATAGGGACATAGGGACATAGGGACAGGGAAAGCGACTTTGTTTTTTACTATGTAGTGAAGATTAAGTTGATTGGACTCTTTTCTTGAGACTGGAGGATATGGTAGAGAGTACAATGCACATGAATGGATTTTATGTACTAGGAAGATATTATTTATATGTACATACAGTCCATTCATATGATTTGAGGAATAATGTACATAATTCTATAATTGCTTTCTAGAACAAATTACCTATTAATAATTGTAGAAGCTTCAGAATATTATTAAGCAATTTTTGGTACTATTTTTAATAATAGTTCAAAAATAATTATTTAAACGCACGATAACTATTGCATTACACAATATTATGTATTATAAATAGCGCTACATATTTTATAAACAGAAATGTACAAAAGTCTGAAAGTTAAAACGCTCTTCGAAAAACAAAACAGTCGTATCCATTTCACAGAATCCACATACAACTTAAATTAAATCAGAGGGAAAATAATATCATTTTATTCATAAAAACACTTTCAGTCGAAGTCAAATACAATTGCGCTCGTTAGTTATGTAGCTTTGTACGGTTTAAAATTACAAGGGTTTTCCTTTTCTACTTTCTTTTAATTTAATCCCTTTGTACAGCTGGTTCTTAATAAGGTTTGTTTGTACTGCGCTGTCACGTTTACCAGTTATTGTTGGAACGTGTTGGAACATTTTAGCATATAGTTTGCAGAGTTGGTGTATGATGTCTTGAGTAAATTGACGTGTAATGCTTTGATGTTGTGTTGTAAATGTGCTTCTTAGGGTAAGCTAAGTGACCAATATGTGACTGTAAGCTATAACTATAAGTGTATCATAAGTAGTAAGATTTCTTACTAAAATCTAGTCTTTCTGAAGTGTGTGGGGACGTACGATCGAGCTCCGGTATAGGTTAAAAAATTGGTTGTCTGTAAAGTCGGTTTACTGACGATAGTTGAACGTGTCAACGTCCGATTGTGATTCTTTGTCGCTCGTACCGCGCTCTCGCTTGCATTTCAAGCCTTACATGGAACGCCTCAGAGCGAGGTAACGCCGCATGAGTCATGTTTTTTCGTGCGTGCAGCCGGCAATATCGACTTATAAGACGTTGTCACGTCAAAAAACTGCACAGGTCTACTCCCACACATTTCGGTTTACCTGCGCAGGTATAGCTGTACATGTGGACCTGTAAGGTATACCGTAGCGTGTATGGCAGCCCTAAATGTAGTTGATGTGCGTTTTAAAGTTATGAGATAGAACTGTTCTTCGTATTTTCTTTTTCAAGTACAGTTTTATTTATATACTTGAATGAAAATGCGAATCGATTTCGATTAAACGGGACTTTGAAAGGTTCTGGGACGTATTGTCTAAACCAAGAAGCTTATATTATGTCTTAACGCTTTCGCATATACTAAAATAGTTCGAATTCATATTTACGCACCTGTCACTGACCTTGCATCCATTATATGTATATAACCAAATAATGCGCGAACAAAAATACGTCACAACAGAACGTGGCAGAACATTGAATTTGACACATTTCCATTTATTTTTACACATGTACGACACCTTATCAACCAATCAACATGCAGTCTCGCGTGTGATGAAATGTACGCTAAATAAATGTGACACCCTGTACCATGTTAGTTTTAGGTTATAGCTTGCGATAAAAACGCATGTAAAAGATTTTCTGTTGTTTGATTAAGTAATAGTGCGGTTATTTACGTGGAAATGGTAAACAATAGCCGGTTTATTTGTTAAGAGGCTTTAAGAAGAAACATGGTTAGAGAAATTGTTATATTTTTTTGAGTTGGTAAGATTTTCATTTGGACAGAGATATAATATTTAATAAATTAAGATTCGTATCTGTGCACCAAGCTGTGCACTTATTCGCTAATATTGTGTCGAGTGTTTTGCGCTACATTCAATATAGATAACAGAAGAAAGCTCTCAAAAAAGGCTTCAGACTGACGCAGCACTTGCGTCGTATCCAGGTAAAAAAGTAGGCTATTGTATGTTTGTCTAGAATTGATTACCTGTTTAGTGTCTTAAACATTCCCAATGTATATAAGTGTATTGCATTCTTCTTCAAAAACCATCGTGTTTATAAATGTTCCAGGCCTTAGCTAACAATTATTTCTATGACGAACTATTTAGTTATATTAACAATTGTTTTCAACACAAATTGACCATCACCGCGCATTCGCTTTACCGTCTCAGCACATAAAAATTGTAAGAAGACAAAGGAAAATGTCTCAAATTGTCCCATGTGACCATCTCTGCTATGTTAAGGACCACTAGAGTGCTGTGAATAGCTTTCCGAGCGAAACAAAGTAAGAGAGCATCTACCTCTGGTCGATTGACAGTATTTCAAATCTTAAATGAGTTAAAAAAAACTGAAAAACACGCGTTAATTATAGAATCAACTGAGAATGAAAGTTTTTTTAAACGGTATATTTTTTTTATTATATTCAGAATAATAAGTAAAGTCATGAAATTATTATATCAACTGTCCTTGATATACTATATAAAAATAAGTCGGGTTTTCCTTCCTGACGCTATAACTCCAGAACGCACGAACCGATTTCCACGGTTTTGCATTCGTTGGAAAGGTCTCGGGCTCCGTGAGGTTTATAGCAAAGAAAAGGTGTCTCTGGTGGCGAAACGGAGTTCGCCCGGTTTGCTAGTAAGTGTATAAAGTTTGAATTAAATCTGCCGTTACATTCGAGTCAAAAGAATTCGGTTGCGGGTAACATACAAACATACACACATACAGGTGAAGCTAATGCAAGCGTGTTAAAATCTAACCATGTCATAGTACAGGCCGCGATGTAATACCATAGTTAGTGAATGTTGAAAACTATTAAACTTGCAACGGACGTGTTTCGCGTTTGCAATAGTAATTTAAAGTTGAATAAACAAAAATGGACGACAGACCTGGTGCTGATGAAAACGGGCCGATGTAACAATTTTTCCGCTTTAAAATTGAGTTGAGTTTTTCACACTGTATCGTAACTTTGGATAGATAAATTTTGGCGATCTTTTTTTTCAAGAGATATATTCGTTGTTTGGTTTATTTTTAAGTTTGAGTGCTGCACAGATATTCTGCTTTCGTAAATTTTGGTTTAGAGTGACATGACATCCTAGTTAATGTCTTATTCCATACTTAATATTATAAATGCGAAAGTAACTCTGTCTGTCTGTCTGTTACTCAATCACGCCTTAACTACTGAACCAATTTGCATGAAATTTGGTATAGAGATATTTTGATACCCGAGAAACGACATAGGATAGGTTTTATCCCGGAAATCCCACGGGAACGGGAACTATGCGGGTTTTTCTTTGACTGCGCGGGCGATGCCGCAGGTGGAAAGCTAAAATGCTATAATATAAGCTTCAAATAAATAAACTTTGCATCAAATAGATATCATGTTATTTAAAAAATGTATAATATAGGGTTTTCATAAACAGATACGTATTCTAAAAATACCTTTTCTAAAGAATATCAATCAGAAGCGAAAGTTCAGCATGTTTGGAAATAAGCGACCGATAAATAAAAAACCGTAGATACAAAAGGGCTGTATCTTTTGATGTAAGGGATATTCAATTTACATGATATTGCCTTGCTTGAAGTTTGATCTTTAGTATGGTGTTTGTAAAACATATGTAAATTAAGTCGCAATATTTCAATAGTGAGATTGAGATATTGAAAAGGAATCATTTTTGGGAAAATTGGTAATTCTTCAATGTTATTTACCAATGTGATTGAAAAAAAACAATTAAGATTGTTTTCACAAATTGCGTCGTTTCACAAAAACAGTTAATAAGAATATAATCAATAAAACTATTGCAATAGGTCATCTATTTTGTCTTTATTTAAAACTTTATCATCTCAATTATATCTATTTTAAGAATAACGATACGAGTGTATCTTTTTACAGCAAATAGTTTCAGTAAATATTCTCCGATAATACCATTGAAGTTATCAATAATACCACTAAATCCTACTCTAATTGCTGTATCATTGAGTTTAAATTTGATTGTAACCATCAAATTGTGTTGCGATTAATTCATACGACATTCGGATTTCCCAAAGCCTTCCATATATAGATAATATAGTATAGATATAGAGAATCAATAAAGGAAAAGCATGCGGGATTGAACATTTGTCATTATCTCACAATAGAGGAGCCAGTGTATTGTTAGGTAATGTATGGACTGCTTTGTATGCTTTGATACGCTGCCTATGAATACTATTTATTGATTGTATAATACAAATATATGCAGTTTTGCTTATTATATGAAAGTACTGTACACGTAGGTTTGACTATGGTAGTGTACTTTAAGCTTTTTGTATGGAGGTACGTAATTGATTGCATTTCAATGATTTACTATGTGGTCATTAAAATTTTGACTCTTGCGCAAATGGGGGTTGTGGAAACTCCTAATGGATTCTTGGATGATTTCTTATAAATGTCAACTTGCAAGTTAACGTGAAAAAAAAGTTTTAGTTTGAGTTGGTTTTCGAAAGAAGGAATTGTTTGAAAGATGTTTTATTATTGGATAGTATCACAATCTATTCTATATTGTAGATAAGATTTACGATAGAGTTAGTTACGTTCTTTATTTTACGAGATTATTTTTCTTCTATAATTATTGAAATGTATCTACAAAATTCTCTAGCGCCAATTCAGTCAGAAAATCTAAAATAAATAATTTAATTCATTTACGAAAATTGTGGAATTGACAAATCTGAAAGCTTTTTGAAGGAAAATTATATTTATGAAAAAATAGGGAAATATTTCGTTATTCAAGAGTAAAGAAAGTAATTAACTCTACATTGATTGTTTTTTCTTTTCATTAGATGCTAATTAATGTATTTGCCAAGATTAAAATTATTTTATTTTTTATTAATTATTTTATTAAATGTGACAACATTACTTAGTATTACCATCACCAACATATTTTTAATTAAACAATGGAAGATAGTGTGTACGATTGTTACTTCCTCTCCTTTTTTATACATTATGTTAAAATAACATCACTTTTTTATTAATTCATCTACACCATTTTTGTATTCTATAATATAGAGTAATGAAGGCCAATTTTTATCAATTTAGGGAACAAATGCCACCATATTAATTTAGATGGACGTTTCTCGAAGATTAATGGTAATTTCATTCGGTCAACAGGGTATCGTATTGTTATTGTATCATTTAGTTACTGTTCATTTGGAACTAATTGTATCATTTTCATTTATTAATTTTGATAAATAGCTCTACTATTGATTTATTGTTTATTTATTCGGATTCACTGTCACGGTAGCGTAATTCGATTCTTTATGTTTTTAAGGGCCGATTTTTCAATGCTTGGATAAAACTTATTCGTCGAATAATGTATAAAACTACCATTTCAAAACGTATTCTAATTGCCCGTATTTGACAGTTTACGTGACATTTTAATATTATCGTGTAATACTTTATTGGACGGATAAGTTTTATCCAAGCTTTGAAAAATCGGCCCTTAGGATAGTAATTTTAACTAACGGATTCGATTGTTTATCAAAGAGTAAACATGTGTGTTTTTTTCAGTAGTTAATAATTTGCACTTTGAGTACGAATACAAAAGTCCAAATAAAAAAAAAGTGTGGCACTCGGGGACTGCCGCGGTAAAGCTATTGCATGCTATGCCTTCAAGCCACACCTCCGAGCCCGTCAGAGTGGGGATCGTGAGGTTTTTTCGGTACGGAATTTCTCGATTCGGTCCCCACACCTCCGAGCCCGTCAGAGTGGGGATCGTGAGGTTTTTTCGGTACGGAATTTCTCGATTCGGTCCCCGCGCTCGTGGCCCGCGATAGAAGGTATGCAAAAGCTTAATAAAACTTCACGTTTACGATAGCATAACTACGTTTAACATTTGCATTTAACTAATAAAATATTCTGTTTTCATACATTTTGAAAGTTTTCAGGAATTTTTTTAAAATTTGCATTGAATCAACACCTTTTCATAACATTAGTGTAGAATATTAAACTGCAGTTTGCGAGCATTCTCTGCAATTTCAAGAACTATGCAAGAGATTCACAAAGCATTACTTATTAAAACGGAACCTACCGTTCTAAGTTTCTTTGAGAAATAAAAAGCGTGAGGGTGCATAAAATAAACATCTATCCCATATTCAAGTGAATCAGGTGTATTGAAACTCTAAGGTATTTACGTTGAAATGTGATGATAAATTCTTATTACTATGTTTATTGTTCAATTGTTCACCATTCCGTTTGATTCCCGTAATGACATTCTTGATAATGACTTTGTAATAAGGGAAGTTTTCCGAGAAATATATCGTCGGTAACAAACATCTTTGCATAATAATTTATTGAAAATACTACTATTACTTTGTAAATGAAAATAATTAAGATTTTGTCATATCGTATTTGAAGACAAGTTACTATATAATATACTTCCCGTATGTGTGAAGTTTTTAGGAAAAACAAAATAAAACACTAGTTACTTTAATAAAAAAGCTTGCGGAAAGGCGATGGCTCAAACTCTAACATGAAATCGATTAAAATAATATGTAAGTAGTGTAATTCTCCAGTTTGAACATAACTAAAACTTTGTGAAGTCTTAATATTCCTCCATAAAAAAAATTGAGTTATGGTCCTATGACATGACCAATGGATTTCTTCGTTTCTATATACTCCATTATAGAAGGTATAAGTACCTTGTTTTTTATCTTTCAACAGTATATACTAGGGTAATTAATGAGTCGTAAGGTTTGGATTATCCATTTATTATTGATAGTATAAGCCGATAATGAAGTCATAATTATTCCCGAACACGGCCTGCAATTATATTCTTACATACGTATCTATTTAACCAAACTGCAATAAATAAACCATGCGGTTTTGCTCAATTTGAAAATTGAATTGTAATGTTATGCATTGTGGTCATTTAATTTGTATACAATAGAATAATTTTATCGCTAAGCCTTCGATGTGGTTGTCGGCATTAACTATTTTAATTCTGCTCTTATTTTCGGTAATAGCATTATGAGAGTGGTTTTTACGTTATTGAAGTAAATTAATATAATTTATTGTTACTATGAATCAATTCATGTACATATATTTAATTAAATGGATATTAAGAAAATTATACTTTTATGTTTTTTTCTTTATAAATTCCAAACATTTCTACGTGAATCAGCTAATTGATATTTTCAGGGACTATCCAATTATTTCTTCGTTTCTAGCCCAATATTTTCATGATTTATATCTACATAATGTTTGCGACATCGCTCTTATATAGTTAATATTATGTTTATACATATTATTAAAATTTTAGATGTAAGACTAGGTATAGACTAGTTTTTTCGAATACCTACTATAATATCTTATTTAATAAATGATCCAAAACTCTTGAAAATATTCAGATAATTCACATTTCAGTAGATTTATTACGGTCTCCATATTTATTTTTTTACCGGCCCAAAGGTTCTAAAAATCCCTCCAGGACTTCATTACATACCATCTGGTAAGACTGCCAAGTGCATGCATCGCTTTGAAGACGTTATCGAAAATTTAATATCGACGGGTCCAATTCGATTGCGAGGTAATCTTGTTGCGATGCATCTGTGTGCTCCGCTGCATTCAATTACTTCTTTGTGTATTGTGCGTCTTTGGGACCTGGAGTTTTACTATTGTAGTGACTATTGAGTAGTGAAAGATTGCTTTTGTTTATTACTAGCTGTACTGGGCTTCGCAACTACAAGGCACTGTGAAAGGTTTGACGTATCAACTCACTTCGTGCGCTCATGCACAACAATTTCAAAGTCAATTATTGCTTTTAAAGATTTAATTTACGAAAATAAACCGTGACAAATATTTCACGAAAACAGTATTACACTTGTTAAAATTCTGTATAAACCTGGTAAACCACAAAATTTGGTTAATTGATTTATTTAAGTGTTACAGGCAGTACTCCAGTTGTCAGTGTTTTCGAATAAATTCGTACTGAGTACATAAGTGACTCGGTAAAGATTTGCAATGTAAATGCACTCTGCGATCCATTAGCGTAATGGACAGAGCTGTAAAAGGCTTGGAAGTTAATCGAATTGTTGACAAAAATCATCGCGAGAAGAAATTATTAATTGGTATTCTTTGCTGTCCGGTAGGGCTGTAGTAGCCTTTGAAAGAAAGATTCATGCAGCCTTTTCAAATTATCGTAGATGTTAATAGAGTTTTCTATGAATAAAAAACTGATACCTGATAGTTTCTAAAATATCTTTCGAAATCGGAATTTAGTACTGCCTGACTACCTACCGTCTTTAAGAATGTCACAGAATAAGTAGGTATAAACCTTATTGGAAGTAGTCAAAAAATATTACTAAGTAGCATAAGTTAACTTTGAAATTAACCCATTGAGCCCCGAACGGCCTGATCGGTCCACGACACAATACATTTTCTATTGTGTCTGTGATTCCGGGGCCTGAGTTATTAAATAAAAAAAATAAATAGGAGTTTTACCGTACTGACTATTTAGTAACCTGTGGTTTTATGTTTCTAGGAATATACAAAACTATTCTCTCCGTTACAAGTGTAGATTACAAGGCTACATAGCTAAAAAGCTAATACAGCCATAATACCATAAGCTGCTTAATATTTTCACCACCGAGCTTCTAATAAATGTATGAATCATAGGAAATGTATCCTTTTATGAATGCTTGATAAATCCGTCTCGATTCAGTCGCAGTCCTTCGGGAAATCCGATGTATCGATTTCCGGTTCCATCAATATACTCGATTGTAGACATATCGATTTCGCAATCGAAACTGTATTAGTTGCTTTGCTGTGACTACAATGGGATTATACAGGATGTAGCCAATGAGGGGAACTGAATGTCAATAAAAAATAATGTTATTTGTATTTTTATTTTGACTCGTTTGATTAGTAGAGTTTTCGCCCTCAGATAATTAATTCGTCCTAAATATTTTCCAAAAAGTTTAGTGATATTTGCGTTATCACTAAAATTTAAAAGCAGTACGTATTAGAAATCTATGATCTTAAAAATAACATGGTGAAATGAAATTTAAATAAAAAACCACGACTTATACGAATAATATAACAAAATATTCTCGACTTTATCATCAAGGTTCGTCCCTTTTATAACTTTTATATATTTTCTAGATAATTCATTAGTCTGCACTATATCTAGACTGAATTTTATCTAGGCCACACGCTTCGAGGTAAAAATAATCCGATTTACGTTCTAGTAGGTACTGCATAGTTACTGTCTGCCTTTGAGCTTTCACTCTCATCAATTATTTTATATGGCTCTGATCTATTTTAATGATTTAGCATACGAAGTCTTTGTATTGAGGTTATACGATTTTAAAAATATTTATTTACCTACCTACATTATAAATACATTAATAATTTGATAAATAATGATTTAGGTAAATAATGAGTAAAATTAACCGCTCCTAAAATTTTGCTATTTATCAAAATATTGACTAATAGATTATATTACATTGAAGCACTTAGATATGTGTTATTGAATTAATATCTACATAATATCCAAAGAAAATTATTATTGGAAATATAAATATGATGACAAAATCAAAATTTTAATAAAAACACGAATATTAACTTTAGGTTATTATTTAATAGATACAAAGTAAAGTCCTTATCTTCATAATGAACTAAAATATAAGTTCATAATGAAATCAACACGAGACATTTAATTAAAGTATATTTATTAGAAAACTTCGCGAACCTATAAATACTGGGGGATAAGGTTGTCGTGAAGGCTTAGGTGCTGGAATCTTGTGCGGTGTTATGTAAGCTTTGGGAGATTTCTAATTAAATTATTTCTTTTATGTTAGAGAAACGAATACAAGCTTATTTTTCTTTTCATATTTTGAAATGTTTTAGCATATATAATGATGATAAATCAGCCCATTTTTTCATAAATAAAACTTAAAGTACGATGTTGAATCAGTTTTAAATACCAATTGATAAACAGGTCAAATGTTCTACCTATATGCAGTTGAATCTAGGCCTTCTTTGAAATCGGAAACAGGCAAAACTTAAAAAGGCAATCGTTTTGACATGTCAAAACATGGAAACAGAAAATATATTCAAATTAGAGCAAAAAAGTAACCACTTTCCCATTCATAATTTTAATAGGCTTACCAAACATTGACACTGTAGATCATACATGCCTTTTTCTTGAAGAGAGTAAGACTCTACGGATACTTTCAACAAGGATTATCCACTATATTTACCTCTTACCCTATTATTATTATGGATACACATTACAGCTACATAAAAATCTAATTATTGACGCGTTTGCGCGTACCGTAGTAAAGGGAGTCATAATCCGCTCATTATACAACGTATTACCATAATAATGTCTTGTAATAGCAGCGACATGGAAACTGGATCGTTTATATACTTACTCAATCTGATATCAAGTATATAAAACGATGTTATGTAAACTGCTTTATTATCATTAAAATTATCAATTAAGCTTATAATGCTATACAGAGATACTCTAATTATAGCCATAATTCTATGAAAATGGTGTCACTGGTTTTAATGTTTACACTTTTCTGAAGTAAGGTTTCTGAAAAGTTGGACATGTACGATAATATATTAACTTGTTATAATATTTATATGATGGCATAATATCATAGCCTGTTATTCTTATTTGCCCAAAACATAAAAAGTCCAGGTTATAGAAAAAAAAAAACAGAAATTTATTTCACCTGAGAATGAGAGAACAGCAAGGATTTTTAGCAACTACATAATTGATCAATGAACGAGATTAAAACATTGAAATTATACAAAAACAGCAATAAGCAAAATAATAAATTGGACATCTGTTGATCTAAAAAGCGCCAATACTCGTTCCTGAAAAATTAATTAATCTTAATGTATACGAAAATTAAAATGAAATCTCTGACCTAAAAAGTCAACGAAGTAAAACAAAAGCTGTTATTGATTTTGTCACATCTGGCGTATTTTTCGAGGCTTTTGTTCTTCCTTTATTTACACCCATTAAATTGATTTGTTTTCATCATAAATCTGAAATATGGGTTGGCTTTAAAGCCTATAAAAATAACGATTATTATCTTATGGTAATGAATTTAGCCTTTATATTTACAGGTATCTGGTATACTTACAATAAAATACATCTTATATTCCGTAGAATTCTATATCCGAAACTGTCCATTTTGGTTAAATTATTTGCAGATCAAAGAAGTCACTATACGCAGAACTCTATATATTATTTACACTCACATTTTCGACAATAGACCGATACTACAAAAGTTTTGACAAAATTTTGTCAAACAATATT
Organism: Colias eurytheme; assembly: GCA_907164685.1. Classification (NCBI taxonomy): domain Eukaryota; kingdom Metazoa; phylum Arthropoda; class Insecta; order Lepidoptera; family Pieridae; genus Colias; species Colias eurytheme. The sequence goes on along the minus strand of CAJQZN010039050.1, from coordinate 24,795 downwards.
CCAAACAAAAACCCCTTACGAATTCATCCGAAACAGTGGACAGGCCATGCAACGAACCGCGAACCAAATTTTATTTGCCAATACACGTTACTTCATGTTTGTTTTTCGACATAATTGGCGCTCGTAGTCATGATTATTTAATTGACGTCCGTTGTTATTGATTGACTTCCAGTAATTAGCTGATTGTATCGTTTTATTCTGAGGATTTATGCGTAATTATATTCCGCATGGACTGGGTGGTGTCACCCGAAATGTATGGAATATGGATATACATACTTTTATTTCAAAATAATGAATCGCTCGCTTGTATGTAATTAGTTAGTAATAAATGTAATTAGTATATCAATTTGAATTATACGTCGTGGTATATATATGGTAAAAGTACCAATGAGTTTTAAATATGGGTAATTTTGAATTTAGTTAATATTTGTCAGATTAATTATCCGTTTATGGCTAAGTTCAAATTAAACAAACACAAATATTAATAACAGATTGCAACATAATTAAATAAACTTATTTTCATTCCAGATAAATTGAATAGTAGCACAAAGAAAGCTTAAGAAACGTCAGCGACTGCAAACTTGATAATCTTTCATTGTAAGGAGATTTACGACGCCTCTCCATTCCTTTCGAGGAATAGTTTAATTCTGAATCAACTAAGATTAATAAGCGATAAGAATTGCTAACATTGAAGAGGTAATGGTTGGTGGATGTGTTTATTGCATTTAAAATGTTTCACAAGTATTGCCTTTTTGTATTACTATATCAATAACTAATATAGTTCTATAGGTACTGATTTTATATAAAGTTCTTGTAGGATGTACCTTCGGAAGTACTGACCCGATCTTGATTTGTTTTCCCTAATGGGAAGCTACACTATTCAGACATAGCTTATTTTTATGCTGGTCCAAGCTGGGGAAAGCGGCTAGTTGATACAACATAATTTATAGAGTAAATTCGATATAATTATCATACTTTTCTTCAATATTATTTCATTCGATTCGATTACACTGCTAACAGTGTTACGTGTATCATTAAACGTGTAATTATATTAATTTTACTTGATTTAAGCGTGCTTTAACAAAATCTGTTTTCCTCTATAATTTTCCATTGAAAAATTGTAAAAAGGGTTGCAATATCATCAATTCGTATTGTATCATCCAATATCAGGGTATTAAGCGTTTCCAATAAAAAATATGATGAACTGTAATTATTGGTAGGATTTTCGCACACATTTGTTAATAGTTAAAAGAAAATAAGCTTTATTTAAAATTCGAAAGAACAAACATTATTAGACAATAATATTATAGCGGTACATACATATAATATATTATAAGCCCATAGCACTCGTATGCAACACGAGACATGTCCAATTGTCCAACGGTATCGAATTTTTGAAATCCGTCCAGTAATTCCTGAAATCAGCGCGTTCAAACAAACAAATTCTTCAGTTTTATATTATTGGTATAAATTCTGAAATTGGCGCAGTAGTTCCTCAAATCAGCGCGTTCAAATAAATTCATCATCTTTATATTTGTATAATTGTGGTAATTGTTAAAAATATGTAATGACGATTCAATGTGCTTCTAAAAGAAGTCGAATTGAATAAATAAATGTTTGAGTTTGAGTTGTAGATAAAAGATATACCACATCTAGTTTTCCTAGCTCCAGCTGAACTAAATCTAGTAAATTAGGTTCATTATCACCGTCTCGCAGGTGAGTTCAGATGCAATTGTTTAAGCGCCGGCATCGTAACTACTTTCTAGATGTTTATGTTTAACTCATTTATTTAGTACAATTGGATGCTTTAGGTAGTTAACCATTTAACTAATAGAGGAAAAGAATTGATGTAGTCAATTTGTATAAGACAGAAAATTGTAATGAATGCAAAGGTTCATGGTTCTTGTTAAAAGAAGGTATTACACAAAAGAAGATATTTCAATGCTTGTTACTCAATCACGCCAATACGAAAATATAGTGAACTAGCTTACCGCCCGCGGCTTCGCCCGCTTTGTCTAAAACCTAATAAATTATATTCTAAAACCTTCCTCTTGAATCACTTTATCTATTAAAAAAAACCGCATCAAAATCTGTTGCGTAGTTTAAAAGATTTAAGCATACATAGGGACATGGGGACAGAGAAAGCGACTTTGTTTTATACTATGTAGTGATGAAGATATTTGAATGCTTGTTACTCAATCACGCCAATACGAAAATATAGTGAATATAATGTACATTTAGTGCTGAGATATATTTTAGTTTTGTATAGCATAGCATGTAGACTTTCATGTACATGAAAGAGCTTTTGTTATTGCCGGTAGAAAATATATATACTCTACTGTTTGTTATCCCAAATAATGCCTACATGCATTTGAAATTAATGCAATGCCTGATTACGCATTCAAAAATCTAAATGGTTGGAAACATTGACTTTTTCTTGTAATAAAAGTACCATAAAATTTATTACAAGAAAATGTATAACATTGTTAAGCAAGTGTTAAACGTAGCGAACTAGCCGTTATATCTCTATGTTATAGGCAAACTCCGAAGCTCCGGCGCTCCTAGGTTGGACTG
>CAJQZN010039050.1:0-17221 GCA_907164685.1 Colias eurytheme | reverse complement strand
CGAAAGTTAGACCGCAGCCAAGTGGGAGCTCACATAAACACGGTGCGTAATTAACTGACAATAACAGGGGTGTTTTAAATTAATTTTTGGCTACGAACAATATTATCAGGCAGAGAGGGATAAATTATCAGCACACACTTCAATGCCCTCATATAATTAAATGACATTTGATGTTTGGGACATGTTATAGCAGACCGCTTTTCTGTGACGATTAATTATCCATACCTACTATTAATATTATAAATGCGAAAGTATCTCTGTCTGTCTGTCTGTTACTCAATCACGCCTAAACTACTGAACCAATTTGCATGAAATTTGGTATGGAGATATTTTGATACCCGAGAAAGGACATAGGCTACCTTTTATTGCGAAATATGTACCACGGGCGAAGCCGGGGCGGACCTCTAGTTGTTGATAAAATACAAATTTTGTATTCTGTGGGAATTTTCATTGAATTATTATAGACATATTTTTATACAGTTTTGAAGCTGCTGCTTAGGTTTGACCAAGTGCTTTGTTATTTTATTTTTAATGTATCAAAATACATGGAACAAGTGAAATAAAAATTACTTACATCTTTAAATTTTTTTTTCAGTAAAAGAAACTACTATTCACACTCAAGCAATCTCGAAGCATAATATTATTTTCATGAATTTGAATGAAAGCTAGGTATTTATATATTCGTCTCGTTAAGTGACCTTGCAACGAAGATTATTTTGTCAACGTCCTTACAGCTCTTGATTCCTGGTTGCAGTTGATAAGTAGGTCTAGCACCATATAAGGCACAAACTTATTGAGAAAGTCGATAAAATTAATGAACATCTCAAAAAAGAAGTTATAAATAAAACAGGGCCATCTTTTTAGAAAAGTTTGTAACATAAAGCTTTGTAACTAAAAGCTCCTGATTTTTATTCTCTCTACGAAACAAACACTTCAGATATCAAAACACATGTACCTACATCAACTCATAATTACAAAATTGTTCAATACAAATCTATGTCCTAATATATTATGTAGATTTTGTAAGAAACTGACAACTGAGGGAAAAATGTGTCCCACCTTTCAATATTCCTCTCCCTTATCCCACATCCCACGCGTATCGTAAGTACAAACAAATTTAAATGCACCGACGAAATTCAACAATGGCTGTATAATTAGACGTCATAATTTACTGAAATGAAATAAGGGTACTCACTCCCTTTACCTGACTCTGAAGATTTCGGCTTTGTTCTGTGTAATGTAGGAGACGGGTAATCTACGCATTTTTATTTTCAATTTAAATTTTTAGGAGCTAGGTGACTTTATACTGTATAATTCTCTCTGATTCTAATTTTTCACCATAATTATGTAAAGACTACAGTTAAAAATATGTTTAAAGATTCAACAGATTTTCTCATTTTCATATAAACGCCTTGAAATAGATATACATAGCTTAAATTTGAGTTGCTAAGAAATCTGAGAATAACGGAGAAAACATTGTATGATGTAGATTGTGGAGCCATAAAGGAATTCCATGTCACGAACCTAGACCACATGTTTAAGAGTGCAATCTATTTATTCGGTACTAACACGTTCACGATTTTATTAAGTGTTCTTGATAAGAGTATCATATTAATTTTCGTTTCTTAATTAAAGCTATGATATTTGTATTACATTATCTCAACATTCGTTTAATAACTTTGAATGTATGTAGTTTCTGTTTGGAATTGTCGTACTGAAAATTATAGGCATTTACCTAAAAAGAGCTTTTCATAAAAATATAAAAAAATAATAAAATAAAATAAAAAACACTTTATTTGCACACACAAAACATAACAAAATCAAACAATAATACTGGAGCGGTACAAATAGGCGGCCTTATCGCTAAAAAGCGATATCTTCCAGGCAACCTTAGGATATAGGAAAAGTTAGAAGAAAATGAACAATTGGATAGTAGCAGGAGCATAGCGAAGCATTATAAAAAGTGCAAATAAAATATAACTAATATAACATAGATGTCATGTCCTATTTCAACCTCAGCGCACTATTTTGTTAACATTTCATAAAGGTACAGTGTAAACTATCCTTTAAAATGCCCCTTTCGATCCAACATAATAGCTGTATCATTTTCTTACCATATCCTTCAGCCAAGCTCATAAGGCGGGAAACGTGACAAGTGTGCCAACATTACGACGTGACATCGTTAATATGACGTATCTTGACATGTTTTTTATCATATCTTGTTCTAGACTTTGTTTTTTTTTTATTTAGTGTTTTATGTTGAGGATTTTAATTATATATTGAGGTGATTGAGCTGTTATTGCTTGTAGACTCTTCCGTTGATTTCAGATTAGGTAAACTAAATTACAGCAGATTCAAGATAACAGCATCTATTGGACGATATATTTTCGAATTGTTGTTTTTTTAATAAATTTAAAACATTTATTAAAAAAGAAACAAATAATACATAATACAATCGAGCTTAAATACTTACTTTCTATATAAAAATAGTATCCTAAATCCAAGATGGCGGCCAATAGGGGCAGGAACTAGTAAATAATAAAGTCAAGCTGTGACTTGTCACTTTCTTGTCTCATTTACAACGTCAGGACCATAATTACAGACAGTAGCTCTATTAATATGCAAATTAAAAAGCAGCCACGATGCCTTGGAAAATTATACGTCTTGAGTCGCACGATAAATTACAACGAAAGCTGAAATGCGAAATAATTGCATATCATAAATTGTTTGATGTTATAATTATGTACACCCTGTATACAGGTTTGTTTTATATCGATAATAATAGTGATACGAAAGGAGAGCAGATCTTCAAATGTATATTATTATATTCATCTTGTTGCTACTGTTCTGAAAATAACTACTATTATAAATATAGATAACTGATTGGAAGAAGTTTATGCAAAACGTGATCCTATAATTATTATAAGAAGCTACGAATATAAGGCTTTTATTGAAAAGGGTTCGATGAAAATTAGTAGAATAGTACCTACCTACTTTCCCATATTTAACAGATCAACAAAAAAACGTATAACAACAGACAATAAAAAATATATATCAAATTGCGCACGAAAGAAAACATATTAAAAACGAATTACTTAAATACATGTAAGTATATTTATCATTTTTATTAGAACTGGTGTCACTATTTTAACAACATCTGTTAGCGTAATTTGTTGCTATTTGCTATGTTTTTATAACTAACAAAATGTATTTTTTAAGAAACAGAGAAGTTTAGTAATGAACTGAATTGTTTATTTTCCTATTTACGCTTTAAGAAAATCTTAATAATGCATAGATGATTTTATTTATGCTCAAAATTAACGTGAGTACATAGAACGTAGTTGAGATAACATTTATATAAGCGGTTCTTGCTTTTGCTAACGTTTCTGTCTCCATTAACATATCTATAGGGCTGTATGTTGTTCATTCCCACCTACTCTTTTATACAAACGTCACCAAATTCCAGCATAAAGTATCATATTGTCACAGCATAGCCGCGAGACAATCTTTCACGCGACACGTCATCCCGGCTGTCAGTGCGACACGCGACGTGACGTGACGTGACGTGACAGGATAAATGGATCCGTCTGTTTTACTTAATTGTTTGTTTTTCTGTGTGGTGTTTGATACAGATGAACGGTGTACTGTTTGAATGTTGATTGCGAAGTGAGATTTGTATGTTTTTTACTTGAAAGATGCGAGTGGTGATATTTTTGTGTTTGAACATTTCTACTTTGTATAACCCACTCTCAAACTTATTCAATCTTATCTTATTCGAAATTTAAACATAAAAATGTATACGACAGTCAAACATAACATTATGTAAGTATACATACTTAACCATCATAATTATTGATATTATATGTCTTAGGGCCGATTTTTCAATGCCCAGATAAACAGCTAGATAGACTTTATTCTTCAGTTAACAAAATATTCAATTTTTCAACAGACGAATAGGACGTATCTATCGAATAACTACGTTATTTGAGGAATAAATCTATTTGCCGCTCCAACGGCCAGATAGCGCGCTATTCGACGGTTAGGCGTTTGAGTTGACAACTGACGCGTCAAATTTGGGATATTTTCGTATGTCATAACATAGAGCGTAGAATTATTAACAATTAAACCTCTTTCTATATAATTATTATCAATTAAAGTCATATTGAAATTGATGTTTTTGATAGTACTAATGACCATGCCATTGAAAATTTGCCGAACGCTGCCTTTAAGTATGTCGTTTCCATCGTAAAATATATAAATTGAAACACAAATTTAACCAAACTCTTTACTCGAATCAAAACAACAATCAACAATCATAGAAGACAAGAGCAATACAAGACGTGAGTCATAATGACGGTTGTTGACAAATTGCAAGAGTTGACTCTATCCCGCTCTAACCTGACTAATTTAATATGTTTGTTTCGCCACTCCGAGAGCAGAGCTGCCAATATGGAAATATTTGGTCAGATAGTTGTTCATCAAATAAATCACGATTGAAAAATAGGCGAGCCGTTATGAGTTAGATAAATAATTGAATAAATCTATTCGAGGGGTAGTTATTAGACTGTTTATCTCGGGATTGAAAAATCGGCCCTTAGTCAATAGACAGATTTCACTTGTACTGTGAAAATAATAATATGCACACAATACGAGTATTTTTACAACGCTATCTTCGCAATAACTATTAGATCTTGTACCAATAAATATATCTTCTATCGCTCAGGAATTCATCACTCTAATGGTGAAAAACGATAAAAATTTCTCTCTTTATATAAATGTAGTTATGAACATAATAATTGGCTTGCTCCTTCACTACCCTATGTTTTATACGATTTAATTGAAATAAAAAAGTACTGAAGGAATATTGAATTGCAGTTACGATTAACTGCAATCATAAACTCAGAATGGCCAGCATTAAACTGGGGATGAAACCTCGTTCATTTTAAACAGTGATCAAAGTTTACGTCCTTTTTATGCGAGACCAATTCATTATACATCTTATAACTTTATACTTTTGTACATAAAAAGTCTTGGCAAGTTTGCTCTTACATTATCTTTATATAACAATGTTCCTTTACTTAGTTTAAGAAAATAAATAGGACGTAATCTTTCGTTTGTTAAAATAACATGCTACTAAACCACGACTTAGCTTACTTCAGCGGTTTTTGCGTGACTATTTTATACCGAACCATACACGAACTTTCAAATTATAAAACGTACCTATTATAAGTAGGATTTTATTTCTATTAATCTATAAAATGTACCCTACTTTAAAACTAAGAAATAAGTAATTTTTAAAGCATCCACGTTCCCCGAGGAGTAAAATTTAAGGCATCCTAATAAATTGGAAGCAATTTTACGTAAATGAGATTCGGTCGGAATCGGTAAAATGCCTAGAGCCTCTAATTTATATTGGGCCATGTTTATAAAGCAGATTCCCGGGATTACGAATATTTGTCTTCTTTTATTGTCTATTTTGTAGGTCGTTCTTGTATTGGGATAATTATTATATGGCAATATTTAGGAGTTATGGAGAAGCAATTGTATTAATCATCAGAACTGCGTATGAAATGTTTTATTTGCCTTTCATAGACATAACAGTTATTTATTAGATAAAATATAATACGTAACTTGTTATTTTCTAGAATGTATCTTTATTGTTATAGTAATAACTAAAGTCAGTAACGAAAAAGCTATCTTATTACCCATCAGTTATTGCCAAGATAGCATAACTGAAGAGATCTACTATTAACAAACATTAAATAGTAATCTCATATGCTTATTATTAAGGATGCTTATTTTTAGGCTTACAGTATAGGTAATCAGGCATAACCGGGGCAAAGTCTAATATTAATTCTTAAATAAAAAAAAATAATATTAGCCGCAAAATACTTAATAGTTATAAATTAACGTTCCTACAATATAATGTAGTATTTATCATAATATTCACTGTCTATAGGAATTCATTATTAATTACTAAACTCTCAATGTATCTCTAAAACAAAAACACTAGTAGTATACAATTTCCGCTCATACAATTTAAGCGAACGTTTAGCAAGTTTGTTGATTTTTAAATGTCTCGTATCCATGGAACGTGTAAGTTGCTCAAACAAAAATATGTAATAAAACCTTTTATTTAACCGTTAATGAGTTTCTGGACCGACCGGCGCAGCAGGATTAAAGTACTATTACCATTTGTTCTCGATACTGTCTCATTTTTCTGAATTTGTTTTGTTAAGCTTCGTTTCTTATTTCTCATTTTCATTTCTTATTTATTTTTAAATGCATTTTATAGCTTTTTTGCTATAATAATATTACCTATCTATGGAGTTGGTTTTCTATAATATGATTTAAATTTTATTGAGTATCTAATAAATAGATACAATAAAAGTATAAATTGATGCTTTTTGTGAACTTAAAAGTATTATCATTCATTTTTCCACTTCTAAATCTATTCTTCCTAGCTCACTCAAACCACAAAAAAATTTAAAATATGCAGACTTCCTTCAATTGATGAATTATAATGCACATTTAATTAATTTGTAGCATGATTTAATATTATTTCTGAAAAGAGGAGACAATGTAAGATCCTTAACAGATACCCAACTGGTTTGTTATCAAAATATTGAGCGGAATAAAAATTGAGATAACTAATAGAAGTAAAAAAATCTATGTAGCATCATATATTATAATTTGAAAAGACACATAGTAGGGGCAAGCAAAAACTGCAGCGTTGCTTGATGGGCTAAATCTTTTTGCTTCCGTTAGAGAGGTGATTTTGTGGAGGTATTAATAAGAAACAGACTGGGACTGATTAGAAGAGAAATTTGTTACTTTATGAAACTCCGATGCTTATTGAACATTAATTAAAACCCCATCTTGTTTTATCTCAAGATGAATTGCAATCTGCCAAAGAAAGATGTTTTGTTTTTCATGTTTTTGAAAGATGGTGAGTGTAATGACGATTGCAAATTAAAATTTATTGATGTGTGACGAGGAGTGAAAAAGGATTTCCTAAAATTCCAGTTGTAATAAATGAACCAAAACATTACTTTATTGCTATTTTTAATGTGACATTGAATTTGTCTATCTTCTGCGTCGCATTGGATCAATAGATACAGGGAGACCTTAAGGAACTTTCTGTTTCGTGATAGGTAAAGCTTAGTAAATGGTTTGCGTTGATACTACGAAACAAAGCATAGTAAAACCTGTATCATTAACGAAAACAATTAAACAACTCTTAAATAGATAACATAGTAATATAAATGTTTGTTTAACACTCAAAGGGTCAAAACACAAAGTAGCCAAAACAGAAAAGCTTTATGGCTTATAAATTTCAAAGGCGTCTCAATGAGAAAGGAAACAAAGTGAGCTATAAATTTCCAATAATTCTACCTTTCATTGTACCGCAGTGGCTTCTCTGTTATTTAAATTGAATTTTCACGTCTCTTGTTTTGTTTTAATGTTGTTTTAAATGTAAATGCGCTGACCTGGAAAATTTATTTTTATTTGGACTGTGGACACTAAACTGTTTTCTACACGTTTAGGATGTGCATTTGTGAACACATCTTAGAGTAAGAATAGTATTAGCACAGACTAATAATAATATACTACGTATTAGTAACACATGCAAACTTGATGTCTTGATCCCAGATAACATTATATGACTAAGTAGTACCTAAGTATTTTGTTTGAACGCGCTAATCTCAAGAACTACTGGTCCGATTTGAAAAATTATTTCGGTGTTGGATAGCCCATTTATCGAGAAAGCCTAATAAGGCTATATATCATCACGCTAAGATAAACAGAAGCGGAGCAACGCGGGTGAAACCGCGAAGCGCAGCTAGTATTAAATGTGGCGTAAGTATACTCAGTATGTAATTCAGCATTTACATTTTACTTTTAGAGTAGAATAAATAATAATATAAAGTGAAAATGTTTTCCATATAAAATTTCCCTCATTTTGATAAAAGACCTGCTATTATAGATTCACGGCATTCAAACAGACTTGATAATTAGTATCGATCGTCCTCAATCGGACTTTTTGTTCTCACATTATATAGCAATAAACGATGGTAATATTTTTGCTTTAATTACCACAGTATGAGCCATGCTGCTTAATCTATACTAGTATTATAAATGTGAAGAGTTTGTTTGTTTGTTTGAACGCGCTAATCTTAGGAACTACTAGTCCGATTAGAAAAATAATTTCGGTTTTAGATAGCCTATTTATCGAGGAAGGCTATAAGCTATATAATAATATATATCATCACGTTATGACCAACAGGCGCGGAGCACTGCGCGTAAAACCGCGGGACACAGCTAGTACATAATATAGAGTTTACTCCTTATCTCTTCAAAATGTTTCATGAAAGTTGCCTTCATACATTAATCGTAAAAACTGTATTTTGCTAGGACTTTTAAAGCATTTGGTACAAGGAATTTACAGAATAATCAAAAGATGTATTTCTAGGAGCCATTACAATGTTTCTCAACATAAGGAATTGGTGTTTTCGTAGTTTCGGGACATGACCTAAAGGAGGGGACGAGTTACGACAAAACTTGCAGAAACCGTACCAAATATACTTGGTCTGGGACAAACTTGGGATATTAAGCAATGAAATAGGCGATATGATGCAGTGATCTGTTTTGTTGGGCAAGTTAGAACTTCATAGACGTCTAGTAATATACAGGTTAGTAAAAGGATATTCTTTGTATTAGTCTTTACTAATATTATAAAGCTGAAGAGTGTGTTTGTTTGAACGCGCTAATATCAGGAACCTACGAACCGATTTGAAAATTAATTCACTATTAGATAGTTCATTTATCGAGGAAGGCTATATCATATCATCTCTACAAGTATTAATAGCAAACAATATAATCAGCAAGTTTCTCTACGTAAGAATTTTATTAATATAGTTTTCTGCTTTAATTAGAAGTATCTATAAAGATAACAATTTGATCAAACGACTAATCTTGTTCTAAAAATAAGAAAATTCTCTTTATAATGCAATCAATATATTTATCTACTTTTGAACATCGTATACTTTCTACTGATTGCTGACCAAAAATACAGTACATTTCAATATTTATGAATTTTGTATACTTTTGATGACCGAGACAAACAGACTAAAGTTAAACCGATTGAAAATACCCTGTTGGTTGACTTTCGGACAAGAACAGTATATCATGAGGCTAAAAAGATAACACCAAGGCCCCAGGTGGTGCTTATTGACTCATAAATTTCGATGATTTATACATAACAATATGCCATAATGGCATGACATAGTTTACCTTATCTTTTTGTTGTGTATTAAATGCAGTATGTAGTTCTGTGAAGTTGTTTTTTGTTTGGTGTAGGCTATAATTGTACCAACATTGAGAAATGTAACACATTTTCACGCGTTTTAAGTCCGTTACACAGCCTCTTTTTACGCTTTCTTCTGTGTAGTTTTTCTGATAAATGTATAATATAAGTATCGTCTCTCTATAAGTTTATCATCTCAATTCAGACAGTTTAAATTAATAATTATAATTAATCGCTCGTTTCACAGCTTCCACAATCGCTGCGTAATAGAAACGTGTATGGGACATGGGTCCAACTTGGGTAACTAGTTTCACCATTTGCTTGTGATTTGCGGCCAAATATTTTACTAACGCTGATTGTGCTTTTAATAAGTATGGTGCTTATGAAATTTATTTATAAGGTTTCTTTCATGCAAGAACCGTAAAATGGAAGATGAAATACTTTCTGATGATTAGTTAACGGTACAGATAAGGCATGTAGACTGTAGAGAGATATAAAAAAAAAGCACACACAGGAAAAAAGTTGGCGGTACCTACTGATATTAAGATACACATAAGGCAGTTTTGCGTCCTGTAAATGGGTACAGGGTATGATATATTTCAAACTTAGCAGATAATCTAAATTATGTTTAATATCGTATATCGGGGTGAAAAAAATCTTAAAATATAGCCTTTGATCAACAGGGATAATGTAGGATTCTCTGGTATTTTTTTTAATCGATCCAATAGTTTCGGAGCCTATCCAATTCAAGCAAAAAACAATTTTTCTTCTTTATAATATTGGTGTAGCCTATGAAAATTGAAAAGCTCATATGAGAATATGAGCTTTATTATGTACTAGCTTTCCGCCCGCGGCTTCGCCCGCTTTGTCTAAAACCTAATAAAGCCTTCCTCTTGAATCACTCTATCTATTACAAAAAACCGCATCAAAATCCGTTGCGTAGTTTTAAAGATTTAAGCATACATAGGGACATAGGGAAATAGGGACAGAAAAAGCGACTCTGTTTTATACTGTATGTAGTGATTATAATTATGAGCACCATAGACAAGTTAAAGCCGTATACTCATGTTTCCTTAGCAGAATATTCTGCATTCTGAAATATGAACTTGCAAGAGTTATGTCGGGTTTAATGGCGCGAAAATAATATATTAACGTTTCGCTTTATCTAAATGTCCTTTGTTATTTTGTTTTTGTTTTCGTAAATTATTCGAAATGGATTTATTATAATGCAAAACTAATCGATTAACTGGAGTTGTTTTTGATTTTGGCATAAAAATTTGATAGCCACAGGAATATTGTTGGGTTAGCCAACCAGCCAGAATATTGTTATAACCATACCTAATTAAAAAATAAATATTATGACGGTATTTTTTTAATTCTAGATTAAGTAACATTAATGTGTATAAAAAAGTATGCTATTGCCTATTGGTAAATAGACGTGTTAAATATAATTCAACTATTAAAGACAGAATTTTAATAATTAGAACATTAAGTAAGGCGCTTTTAAAATAAATACTTAGTACCTATACAAGTATTATTTTCTATTATTGTTGTGTAAATGAAAGTTAAACAAATTTTATATTTTACGGTTATATTGTAAGTATAATGAAAGAACATTCTTAGTGTTTTGTAACTACATTCTTGCAAAAAATATACAATATATTTTGAATTTGAAACATAGCCTTTGCACCTAAATTTCATAGAAATTTCGTCTCAAAACCACAATACTTCAAATATATTTAACATTTTCGTCCATAATACCTTAAAACCGTGGCTTATTAGAGCCCCCGCAGACCACAGACTTTTTATCGGCAGATAGTTTGGTCGGGCTCTTAATCAGTACGCAGATATAAGCAAATGCGCACACTATGACGATTAGGTATCGGCCGATAAACAAGTTTGATGGGCTTCCCGATTCAATTCAAACTATACTGTCGGCAAACTATCGGCCGACTGTATAATCAGTATTGGCTCCCTACCACACGCGCAAACACGACGATTTTTTAGTCGGCCGACTAGGCCAATAGTTCAGTTCGCTCCGAGCTTTGACAGCGAATGGTCGGCCGCGCATGTTTTGTAAAATGGCGTCGCTCAATTCTCAGTCGCTTATTTCGGAATTTTCGATCGTAACTTTGATCGAGGAAGTCGAAAAACGCCCTCCACTTTATAAGAAAGACTTAAAAGAGTAGGTACTCTGTATTTGACAAGTTGGTTGAAGCTAGTTATGCTCATTCGATAAAAGGCGAAAATTTTTTCGGGTAATGGAGTAATTTGGAATGCATAGTGTAAAATTTTCCATTTTAATCTATCACTAAAGATAGGATGCACCCAATACTCTCGGGCTCTCTTTTTAATTTTCCTCCTCCGGTGTATGAGAGCAATAATAACAATTATATACAATGTTTTATTAATTTTCATTGTGCGGTGTGACCACTCTTTTCAACAGTTGGTTAGAAACTAGCAAATAGTCGGCAGACTGTTGGATAGTTTGCGCACTCATAACCGACTGAACTGTTTAGTTGGCTCGGTGTGCGTACTAGCAGGCCAACCCGACTAAACTATCGGCCGATAAAAAGTCTGTGGTCTGCGGGGGCTCTAAGCAGAGATGTTGTTTTCGCCTCCCGTGGAGTAACAGCGTTTTGCTTTCAGCTCATAATCTATTATGGAAGTAGGCTTCGTAGGAGGCTGGTGTATGTATTTGTTAAGGAATTTTTTGTCGTATTGTTGGGTTGCCTGAATTCTACATTATATTTTTAATGTGTACCTACGCAACTTAGCTTATAACAAAACGTGTGTTGAAAATAGAGAATGAGTAACGGGAAATTAAACTATGAAATAATCTATCTAATCTTACTAATATTATAATGCTGAAAAGTTTGTTTGTTTGAATGCGCTAACCTCAGGAACCAAGGATTCGATTAGAAAAATTATTTCACTGTTAGATACTCCATTTATCAAGGAAGGCTTTAAGGCTGTATAATATCATCACGCTTAAAGAGCGGAGCTATGCGGGTGGAACCGTGGGGCACAGCTAGGTGTATATAAAATGAAATAAGTAATTAAAATCATCGTCAATTATTCATCAATGGTTAATGAACTAAATATTATTACAATAAATAGGTACTAATTATTAGCTACAGAGATTTTTAAATCAAAAATAATTTGAATAAACTAATTTAAATTATTCCCGGTTCACTAATTTTAAAAGGAATTTCGCGAAAACGTTGAAGCGAGCTATTATCAATCACTTTGTTTAAATTCGAGAAGTTTCTATCATAATGAATTTAAGCGGCTTCACCTTTACTTTGAAGAATATTTTAGGGATGTGTTAATTATAACAGTGATATAACATTATTTTCTCTTTCAAATTACAGTGATTTTTGGTACCAGTTATTTCAAATTTGTCATTAAAAATATATTGTCATTTTCTTATGTTGTTTTTTTACATGCTTCAAATAAAAAATGAACACAATTTTATGGCTTTTCCATATAATAATAGCATAGATACATCACCGCTATAATATAGGCCTCTTCTGAAGAAAAACGTTAATTACCTAATATTTGAAAAAAGTTTTAGTTCTTTCTAAATTCGAGAAAAGTAGGTATTATCCATAGCATATGGTAATATCTAAATATTTCAAAGTAGCGCACCGTAACCGCACCTGCTATTAATAATCACAGTTATTTATCACTGTGATTTAACACCCTGATTGTTGTTAAAAGCTGTCCATCAATCAGTTAACGAAGTTCCAAGTTACACCAAAGAAACTGTTAATTCCTCTTCTAACTTGTTTTATTCAACAATTGAGTGTGCTTAGACGAAATTAGTCAAGTTTCCAGCTCCAAATATTTAACTAAGTACTGTTAATTTGGTTTGCAATTCAAATAGATAATAAACAGTTAAATTGTGTATTGACCGGTGACTTCATTTGAGTTAAATGGCTATTTATAATGTTTATTTTGTTTAGAAAGTTTCACGTACATAAAAATCATTTGATTATAATAATTATTACTTACTTACTTACTTGATCAGGCTTTAACTGGTTGCAACTGTGATTTAAATGTAGGGATGTTTATCAAATTTTATCAAAAACGGTCCAGGCGTTGAGTGATAACATAATAACAACCATACTACTATTATAGAGCTGTTTCATTAATCACTTTAATTAACTACTTATTTCTGTGAATGCCATAATTTCGTAGCAGTGGTAATGTAACTTGCATAGGGACCTTTTATCGAGGAAGGCATATTATATCGTATGAGCAATGTTTTAATGAAATAAGCATATTTTTTCCTTTATTAATTTAATCCTTGAGTTGTGTTTCCATTTATTATTTGTTAATTACTAAGCGCAAACAAAAACCAATTCACAAAATATAATATGCATGTAGTTACTATTTCAAGATGAACATTTAATAATTATAATAATTAGCCTTCATTTAAACTGAAAAAGGTACAAACCGATTTCTACTTAATAATTATTGACTT
This sequence comes from Colias eurytheme, assembly GCA_907164685.1. Lineage (NCBI taxonomy): Eukaryota > Metazoa > Arthropoda > Insecta > Lepidoptera > Pieridae > Colias > Colias eurytheme. Next base: position 3,425 of record CAJQZN010039050.1, on the reverse strand, counting down.
ATTTATTTACAAATCTCACCTTTATTCCAAAGGTATAAAGTTTAAAATTGGTCTGTATCTGGTAATTATCGATAGGGATTTAATAATTCATCGAGTTCCCGAGAGATGTTAATTGACAACATTTTCACGGGAATTTTATTATGCTAAATTAAATTGAAATGGAATCGATTCGTTTTATTCGATAGTAATGGCATTCGATTATTCGATGGTCGCCTTGATAATGAGGTGCGGAAAGATGCTTTAACCGACTTTCAAAGAAGTTATAGATTCGTATATATCTACTTGTATTGTTACCTACGTATGAAATATAGAACACAAATAATAATTTAAAATACAGAAGTGCGAATTGTAGATATATTAAAATTTAATTAGGATTAATATTAATAATTGGAGTTGGTTGACATTTGTCTACCTTCGTAGCTTTTAATTCATGATTTAACTTTTTTAATTAGAAATGTTTGTATTGTTAAACTCTAATTAACGGTTCTTGGTATTATTTAATTTAGTTTAAAAACAAAATCAAAATTATCCTTATTTAAGTTCTTTAACATATTCCATATATTATAAAGCTGAAGAGTTTGTTTGTTTGTTTGTTTGAACGTGCTAATCTCAGGAACTACTGGTCCGATTTGAAAAATTCTTTCGGTGTTAGATAGCCCAATTCATCGAGGAAGGCTATAATATATCATCACGCTAAGACCAACAGGAAGGGGTCCACGCAGGTGAAACCGCGGAGCGCAGCTAGTATTCCATATATTGCCTTTTAACTACAGCATTCATTAGATATAACGTTTTGTAATAAAATGTTTAATTATTCCAATATATACAATTTAATAGTAACAAGGAACCGGATCTCCGCCAAACTGTCGAAACGGCCCAAGAGGATCTTTTAATTAATTTTTAATTGATTCTGAAACTTGGCGCTCAAATCTTCGTTCTTATTACGGCTAACGAAGTCGTTACGATATCAAAACGATAATATTAGAATGTTATTTTGGAGTTATCTTTATAATACTGTAATAAATCCTTTTTATATAATTATCAGTATTTTAAGCTTACGTAAACTGATAGATTTCTGTAACTGCAGTATGTAAATTGCACTTAAATATTTGTGATAATATATGTGTATTTCTTTTACTATAGATACTAGGTATGCTCCATCCTGAATTTTACGTGTATTTTTCTTACGTGTGTCGTGTTGTTCGTGTCTACGCCCGCGGCTTCAATCACTATAGTAGATACAATTAATAACAATAATAATGACCAATATTAATTACACTACGCAACCCATAATTCTCACAAAATATTGAAAATTGCTCAATTATTTCATAATATAGTGATATAGTAAACTGCAATACCGGGCTCAGAATAACCCCCACAGGTACTATTTTGGCGGCATCCCAACTAGGTTATAATGTTCCTCATGACAATCAGGAGCGCCGCATTGCATCTATTTGTTAGCTGTTGCACGCCACATTGTCCGTGTTTAGCCCAGTTTTTAATAAGAAAAGTACCTTTGAAATGTCAAGCCAAAAAAGTTCTGGGAATAATAATTTTTCGTAATATTCACTAACAACTTTTGGGAGAATTTACATAAGTTGATTTTGAAGCGTACAATACTTATAAAATTTATCTATATATTGAACACAGTAAGCTGTGAATTATGCGCTGCCGTCCCGTAATTAGATATGTATATTGTATATGTCGCAGACAAATTATTGTATACCTAATCTCGCCGTTTACAAATGCTCGGCATTTTGTCATTTTCCAAAATTCTACAAAAAGACGGTCGCAAGCCGACGGAGCCCCACTTCGTGTGGCTCCTATTACTGTGTAGTTTTAAAAACACGAACCTAACCTAACCCACCCCCTTATCCAAACGAAAATTTTCTGATTACGAATTCTCGACATATTACAAAATGCCGAGCTTTTGTAAACGGCGATATAATACAATTTGCCTGCGACATATACCTATACCTTAATCCATACTAATATTATAAATGCGAAAGTAACTCTGTCTGTCTGTCTGTTACTCAATCACGCCTTAACTACTGAACCAAATTGCATGAAATTTGGTATAGAGATATTTTGATACCTGAGAAAGGACATAGGATAGGTTTTATCCCGGAAATCCCTCGGGAACTATGCGGGTTTTTCTTTGATTGCGCGGGCGATGCCGCGGGTGGAAAGCTAGTTAGATATAAAAAATCTTCCCCTGGATGAATAGTTTATATGATTGTTTGAATATACTTATCGTGACTACAAATGCAATTCCACAAAATATACATGATTTTGCAAGAAATACTTCCAGTCGACTTCTTAGCTCGTTTACTGCACAACTAAGCATAAAAGCGGTGAAATATATTAAGACAATTGGCTAGCATTAGCACATTGAACTTATAATTATATTCTAACGTCTCGGGTGTTCAGGGATTTGTCCGCACCCAGGTACAGCGCGCAGCCATTCCTTGCATATTTGTCTACGGCGCAAGATATGAGCGAATTGAGGTTACCAAAACGATAGAAGGAGCTTTTGGAGCGTTTTATATCGTATTCAAAATAAGAGGACTCGGATTTGGTTTGTAGTAAACATTAAGTATGATCTTTGATTTTCCGACTTGTTAAATTTAATTTGACGTAAAATACAGTATTCATGTTATTGTTGTTATAATTGATGCCAGTATCGCCATCGATGCATAAAGCTGTTTTAGTATTTCTTCCCGATAATTTCCCGTTTCATGCGAAGTTCGAGAAACTTATTTATGTGTAATGCAGCGTATCCCCAAATCTAAATTTGGCATAGTCAAGAATATATATATAATATTCATTTTAAATGCGAGGTACACTTTAGATTTTTCGTAGTTCTGAAAATCATTTTACTCTTTTATAAACCTGTTTCTTTATGCCAGCTAGTATAAAATAAAAACAAATCAACAATGATGATGACGCTCTATTCTCGAAGTTGTTTTCATACTTTATCCCGTAGCTTGCGCCACGCGCTAAAACAAGAACTTTTCCAATAAAGGTTAGCTAGCCAGCAGTCGATGTGGTCACGGTAGCTATTGTTGTCCCCTTTGTTTAAGTCACTTTTAATCTTTTAACCCTTGGCTTTGAAATGCAATGTAATCCGCGGTTTTTGTAACCCTTTGAGGGAAATCTATTGGATTCAATTACGGATTAATGTTTCTATGTTTAAATTATTTACTTATTTTTATAGAACAACTAATTTAGTGTCTTTTTTTCAATTTATTAGGTTCCTACTAATTAATAATTAATTAAGAGAAAGGATGTACAAAATTACATAAAAAATCATCGACGGAAGCAAAGGCTGTTAGAGAACTCCATCTTCACAAATAGACTTAAATTGATGAGGTTTATAGCTTTTGATCTGGTAAATTATGGTATTCTTTGGGATAAACTGGAAG
>CAJQZN010039049.1:0-11173 GCA_907164685.1 Colias eurytheme | reverse complement strand
ACCTAACCTAACCTAACGGCTAACCTAACCTAAACTTGATTTTTTTTGCGCGTCGACGGAGCCCCGCTTCGCGGGGCTCCTATTTCTGTGTAGTTTTTTTTTTAAGAAACCTAACCTAACCTAACCTAAACCTAACCTAACGAATTGAGGGCGAATATCTCGGCCATTTTTGATTTTAGAGAAAAGTTGTTCCTATAAAACATGCTTATATTAGCGTAATCTTTACGATAAAACAATAATAAATAGGTGTTATAATGACACCAACTCCATCAAAAATTTTCTAAGTCCTGAGCCCCCTTTGCTTTAGTCCAACCCAACTAGCTTTAGTGTTAAAAGGTTATCTAGTAATCCGAATAATCGGACGATTAAATTATTTTATTCATCCGGTAATCGGACGACTAATTTATTTTATTCATCCGTTTAGCGGACGACTAGACACTTCGTAATTTTAATTTAGATAGCATTTGATAATAACAAAAAATTTACGATACATAAATAAAATACAAACAGGTTGTTTAAACCTACGTAGTTTTTTTTTGTTTGAGTGGGAATCGCCCTAAAGTCGCTTCTGGCACTCGCCGGCCGCTGCCGCGGCACGCTCGCTTCGCTCGCTCGGCTCGTGCGGCAGTTCAACAGTTAACCTAACACGCTCGTCGCTTCGCTCCTCGCTACCTATTTGAATACTAAAAGTAAAAGTTAATCGATTTTTAAAACTGAAGCAAGTGAGCTATAAAAAAAACATTAAAAATTAAAATGTATCATTTATACTCTATGATAAGCTAGTATATTTGTATTGCTAATCTGTGATCTGCGTCATATTAACTAATCTGTGTTATCTGTGGCTTGTTGTGAATACAAAATATGGAACGATTTTTGGCTATACTAAATTGTTAAAATACTATTTTGACAAAATAAATTGTAATATGTAAATAAAGTAATAGGTACGTAAATATATTTAAAAATAATGCGTGTGAGTGTGATAATTAGACATTTTGATACTATAATGGCTTAAGATTTTACTTTAAGTTGCGTTTTTAGTACAAAAATAACCTTAAAAAATATCATTTTCAATTTCGATTTTCACAAAAACTACGCATTTTTGATGGAAAAGAAAAGCAGTTTGTTAAGAAAATCCACTACCAGCTATCGATTAAACAGCACAAAATAATGAAATTCGGGGACATCGAATGTAATATGCAGCCAAACTATGTTCCCTACTTAAACAATGTTTCGGTGGAGATTTGTTAAAATATGTGAAAAGTGTTTTTCTTTTCCATATAATATATCATCATAATCTTACGTTCTAATTTAATGAAAATATTTTTCTCTTTTTCAGGTATCGTATGTACATAAATTGTATGCCCAAGGTGCTTCCCAAATGGACTACGCTCGTATTTTTATGCAATGCATGTCAGTGATTATTAAATTTTAATGAAGTGACTGAAGTTTATAAGATAATGTTTACTTAATTCTATCATTGTGATATATTTAATAAATACTTAATTTAATTGATACTTTGTTTCTATATCCCTAGATATCCTTAGACGAGTTTAAAAACTCGTATATTTATTTAATCAGAGATCTTATTTCTCATAGTATATTATAGATCGATCTCACTTGGTCAATGAATTTTATACGACTAGCTTATAATAATAAAACTTAGTAAAGATCAAACATATTATATTATCTATGTTACAGCTCGAAATTTCAGATAAGTAGTTTATACTTCCATTTTTTATATATATTTGAATAATTGTTGATATTTAATTACATATTTTGCTGAATGTAATATAGAATACTTTGCTTTGCTATAATAAAAATCTCTTAAGCCTTAATATCTAGGACCCGTTACATGAGTATATCTATAAAATACTTCTTATTTGTAGTATTTTTGTAGATTTTTGTACTAGTTTTATTAATTTAGTAGTATTTTGTTAGGAGTTGCCACATCCATTAAATCAACGAAAAAAATCAATGACGTTGTCATTTGTCAATGTCATTATTGGCCATTAATCATTTATGTCTACGAAATGCAAGTATCGTGAATCGTCGAGAGTGTTTTATTGATGTGAATATTCTGTTATCGAAATGGAAACGTAGCGACATAGATGCTATGTTATCAATGATGCAATTAAATTTGTGATAATCGCGTTCGATTGCCGTTTGTGCCGTAATTAGAATTATGTCAAACGATACTGATTTGTTTATATCGGTGCCGCGGTCTTCTTTAGCGGAATTCTCTAACAAATACCATAAATTAGTCGAAACTTTTTACTACGTTACGCTTTCTGAAACTACAGCAGTGGTTGCTGAGCGAAATAAGGATTTGGTTTACTTCAAAGTTATATTTAATTTAAATCCAGTGGACGAAAAATTCAATCCTCAAGAATTGATTGAAAGAATTCAGGTAAGAATTTAATTAGATTTCGCAATTTAGTCCAGTTTTAATATCATGCACCTACATTTTGCATTAAGATTTCCTAAGTAATGAATTTTTTAACAGTTATTGAATATGTACTTTGTTTTAATTTATTTTGTAGTTAGACATCTAAATAGCTAATTATTTATATTGTACTGTGTTCGCAAAATTAATGTATGGATGATCATTAATCCATGTTCTTGCAATGTAATTAGTAGAAACACCTTTTTCATACATTATAGTACATCCACCACTCAGATTATTGATCTATGGATATCTTCTTGACTTTTTTTATCAAAAAGAATAAGCAGGTGACAGACAATTATTAACTATTACTATTATTAAGCAAAATAGTTCGTAATACTTAATTTAAGTAAAGTATAAGTTCAATTCCTTACATGATAGAAGTACTATCAGTCTTGGATTTTCTTATTAGTTGTAAAAATCATGTGAGGTGACTGTCAGCAGTTTTTTTTTTTGCTTAATTTGTCGTTGTATCCAAACTACGGTCTTCTTAAGGGTTATTAAGATTAAGTCGTAAATTATACAACCTCATAATTTCAATAATGATGTTTGACAAGACAGATTTTTAATAACATTTACAGAAAGTAATATAATTTTTTCACTTCAAGACACAACAAGATAATATAATTCTATACTACTATATTCTATAATAGACTAGCTGTGCTCCGCGGTTTCACCTGCATTGCTCCGCTCCTGTTGGTCTTAGCATGATGATATAATATAGCCTATAGCCTTCCTCGATAAATGGGCTATCTAACACCGAAAGAATTTTTAAATTGGACCAGAAGTTCCTGAGATTAGCGCATTCAAACAAACAAACTCTTTAGCTTTATAATATTAGTATAGATAGAAGTATGTGTGTGTAGAAGTACTTCCATATAAATTAACTGTGACGGATATAAGAAGAAAATTGCTTGCAATTCTTTCCAAAGACGAATACATTATGTTGTTCAAACACGTTATACATATTATTTTGCCTTTCTTATAAGCACTTTTAGCTACCAAAGGTATAACAATAAGCAAGTATCGTAGAATCTCATGTACATGTAACTTAACAATACATTTTCACTATACTTTAATGTTATTATTATTTCCCATGGTATTGTAGCGCCTGTGTATATGGATATCATGTAAGTTTTTTTAATGTGGTTAGGTTTTCTTTATTTAGTAACATGGTAGACTAATAAAAGCTATATGAGATCTGATACTAGAATTAATACTTTAGTCGCAAATAATAACGAAATATACTTAGTTACAAAAAAACTACAAAAACACGCTTTAACTCATGAACTTATTGTATTGTCAGCAATCCTTGGTAAATACATATAAAAAGTTTGAATTAAATTGGTCCGTTTTAACTTAAAAGTGAATCAAAATCGAGGCTAAAGGAGTCAGTTACAGACAAACATACAGGCTACTAAAACTTCGGCTGTTAAAAATGAACACAGTGACAATGTTGTCAATGCTCACAATAATAATTATGTAAAGTGAAATTAAGCAGCTTTCGTGTAAAAGTGCGGCCAAAATCCGGGTTTGACACTCGTAAAGTTGGATGCGCGTTTCGGCTTTGTGACAGAGGTCAGGCGCGTTCTGTTTGGGGGCCGCCTGCTGCAGTGGGCGCGAAACCCGGATCTCGGCTGCCCCGCTTCCCCTTCACTCGTGCGTGGAGGTGTGCGTATGCGCAGCGTACGATCGCTCAGCGCTCTTCGCGCTGCCGACGCTAGTCTTGCCGCGATAGAGGCCTCGATCGCACAAACGAGCCATGCCGCGCGACAAACACGCGCACTAAGCACGCAATTATTATGTACGCGATTGACAACTCCCAGGTGAGCCGTGCGTCTAGTATAAAACGATTTTACGTCACGGATTTAGAAACGTTTCACGTATTACGTAGCATTGTAATGATGTTCATTCAATTTAAAAGATCCCGGAAGTAGAGCCGGTTGGAACGTCATATTGCGATGCTAATTATTACGGAGTGTTCAAACATTGATAAATTATATGATTTATAAGAAGTGTTCAAGTTTTCGGTACATCGACTTATGCTGTAGGTAGTGGAAGCACGTGGGATCAATGAAAATCCAATATTCGAACGATTTCTTCGGAATGTGAATGCAGTGTGATAATCGATGGTTTTGAAAACATAATGATTCTTTAGAATAGTTGCGATTGTTCAAACATTCATTAATGAAGTAAAGTATTTAACAGCTTGAATACTTAAACATCGAAAGTATCTACCGCTATTGATGCTCAGTTCACCATTTAAATTTAAATGCTAATTGTGATTGTGGCATGTGGATTTCATTAGTGACGTATGTTAATTAGATCCATGAAATTATTTGTTTCCTTTTAAATTTAATTGTGGAAATTAAACTAAAATAAAAAATAAGCATAGTTGAATATATCATAGTAATGTCAATCTAAATCCGGGTTCAGAAGGACATACATTTGATTAAATATAATAATCGTTTTCCTTTTACATAAAATTTACTTATATTGGATTCTTGAAGACATTATTAAAAATTATAGACAACTTGCTTGTGAAAATTTTCAGAATGAATCTCTCTAATCGTCGATGTGTTTTCAGCGTTATTTTTTTATATGTAGGTACATAAATTATGAATATGTGGTCTGGTCTGGGTTATGACTATTATTGTATTAGAATTGTAATAATTCGGTATTTTTTTTTAATTATCAAGTTGTTCTTAAAATTTCCATTAAGTAACTAGTTATTTTAAATTTTTAACATGTTATTATTACATGTCAAGATACAAAAGGGATAAAATTGAATTAGGAAAGAAAAATACTTTTTGTGTCAATATAACTGTGGATATAAGTTTAAGTATAAATAATATTCCTTGGAAAAAGTTGAATGACCAAGAAAAATCTCCTCCATTATTTGAAATGAAATACTTAGATTTAGTTAAATATATAAATTAATATGCTGGCAAGTTATAAAGCATGATAAGTTTATACGCGGGTATCGTATATGCGGGTACCTCTTGCAGTTCCGCTTGCATCCGGTTTTGCGGTTAAGTTTCACACGGTCTTTTAGGGTCACAAATTTGTGTATCGTCTAAACGCTTTATTGTAGTTATAATTATTAATAATGTTTCGTTTGAATCATTAATAATATATTTACCTTCTTAAAAGAAAGAAATAATTTGGAAAATCCAAAAGTGCACGCCTCATAATTTTTTTTAATAAATATTTATTAATTATTATTTTTGTTTATTTAATAACAATTAAACCACATCGAATCAGACCCTGAAAAATGAAAGGGTTCTATTCCTGAGCATACTCAAGCGTAAGAGAAAAAAAAAGACTCGATTAGTAAAGTATTTCGGTCGCTATCGTGTTAACAAGAAAAAGGATCCGCACATACAGACACACGGACGTCCAAGACAGAACTTTTTTAAACTGTTTTTTAACTAGTTTAAATAACAAAAATGACATCAAAAATATCATGAACGTTAAAAATAGTGTTTTTTCTTAATATGTGTGTGTATGTATTATCTTACAAGTGCAATGTATGATACATAAAGACATTTTAAGTTTGAAAAATCAGATGTTTTGCGCGAAGTGACAGTAGTACCCACCTCAACGCTTCGCTTATGAGGCGTGCAAAAACATGTTTCATCTTTTAGAATTATCAAAATGTTTACCATTTATATTCAATGTCAATGTCCTAATAATAATATTTGCCTATAAACACAGGAAAAATAATGAATATATAAATTATAAACTACAAAGATCATCATGGACAAAAGAACTAAGATAACACGCGGCACGCCAAATACTGAAACCCTTTATCGCAATTCTCATCTTCTCAATGACAGATCACAAACGTTGAAGTACAGATTAGATAACAGTTGCAAGTCCGAAGACGCTTTGCACAATTGTCACGCGCGTGAAAGTAATTAGGGATTTAATACACAATCTTACGTAGCGAGCCGGTGCAGTGGCATAGTAGCTGAACTCGGATATAAGTGGACTTTCACTCTGGCGAACTATAGTGTAATTTATATTCACCCGTTATCCACTACGTCCGATCACGGATTTGAATCTAATAGCTCCGCTTGGCATAATTTTCGAAAATTTCTTCACGGATATCGCTGCTTTCAACGTGTATTATGATTTATGTTTAAGTTCTGGCATAGATATGGACTGTATTTTATTCACATCTGCATCATTGCCTCTTTCAATGAATGTGGGTGTAGTTACATGCCTATAAAATGCAAAGTCATCTTATTTTAATTTCAGTAAAGATTACCAGCATAATCTGAGCCTCAAATTAAAAGATTAGATACAGGGATATGAGAGGTGCAAATAAAGATGATGTACAGTCATAATAAACATTCAGATTGATGCCGGATACAAAATGTAGGTAGTTAGGTACGAGTTATAACAAATATGTTCGTCCGGCTCTATTATCACACGATCATTATTTTTGATTGTGTGCCGGTCACGGATTTGAATAATGTTGTATCATCAATATCAAAGTAAAATACTTTATAGCCATGGTAACGTTTGTGTCAGTGATTCTTAAAGATGCGGTTTCTATTTCATAAACTCATTACTCGTATCTGATAAGATTCTGTAATTCTTTGGACTGTTCGTAGTGCTTGGACAATGTTTTGGCATTTGCTCCTTTGTCTTTTATTTAGGGCATGTTGAGTTTAGGTTTGATAACATCCAAATTAGTAAACGATAAGTAAAATTTTTCTATAAAAGCTAAATTCTCAACTTGAAACCTATTCTAAAATAAGTTCCCGTAATCTTTTGCAGTTTGGACAATTTGACATTTTGTTCTTGTGCCTTCGTTTATTGACCTCCCATTAAAATTAATAAATGATAAGTAATTACGTTATACTTTTCCTTAACATGTAAATCCTGAACTTGATACTTTGGCTACCATTTTTTTTACGAATGTTAAAGGGTAAGGGGATAAAGAAAGGATTAACGAAAGGAGTTAGAAGTTAAGGGACTAGGAAGGGTAAAGAAAAGGATAATATGTTCCTACAATCTTTTGCGCTGTTTGGGCGCTATTGTAGACTTTATATTATTATACATATAGTATATTTAGGGTAACTTAAGTTTGATAATATCCATACATTAGTAAATAATAAGTAATACTTTTCCATAATATCTGCATAATAAACATGTAGTATAATTGTGTGTTGTAAAAGGAAGAATTTAATTAAGCTCTGGTCAAAGATCTGGTCTCAAAAAAAATATTTTCAAGAAAAATCCTGATGTCATAAATAAAGAGAAAATAAGAATTTTAAAGCAAAATGATCTCGTACACTTTCCTCTAAAGAGTAATGAAGAAACATCTTAAAGCTACCTTAATATCCGAATCACTGGTAACGACAATGAAGTTCATGAAAATGGACTTGAATAATGCGATATAAAATTTATCTGCACTCAATAACATATTGGCTAATGTAACGCTAACGATACTAAAATATTGCAATAGTATATTTAACAATAGACCGATCGATGATGGGTTAATATTCGCGATGACACATCAATAGAATAATTAATCAATGTTGTTTCTAATATCCAATACGTCTAAGCATATTATGTCACAACTCATAATGTTTGATTCAACAATACTTCTTGCCGTAAACGTGTTAATTATTAAATGTAGTAAAATATTTGCTTTCGCAATTAGGCATTAGCAACTAGCACAATATATTCGAGGCCTTAGCCATTATCGTAAACAAAAGAAAAATCTTTTAAAATTTTTGTCTCCCTTTATATTCATAGTACTATTACATTTATTGGAAACAATTTAGTGACCTTTAATGTATGCTATAAATACCCTCAAAAAAGGAGCCTTCAAGGTGTCAATACACAAAAATTTAACCAAGAACATTCACCGCAGTGCATACCAATTCTTTAAACGTAAAAACATGCAATATATAGAAGTAGGTATGTGATACGATAATGCTATAAATGGAGTATAGTGTCTACTAATTATAAGTACCAGAAAATTAGAGCAGTATAACCTTTATCGACAACGTAAAGCGTGTCGATCCGTGTGTTCCACTATATGATAATTAACGATCGGCACGCGTCGGAGTGCTTGTTGGAGGTGTATCGTTTGCGGCCTCGTGCGAATTATTCATACTGCTAAAATTTTAATTTAATCAAACTATTATTATCGAGGTACCTGCTCTATCAAAATGTGGCTGGTTGTTTTATGTTTACATGTTCGTGTATGTGTAAGTGTGTCGCGTGCGCTGCTCGCATCCTGTTGGCGGTGACGACACATCGCACGACTCAGCGTCGCCCGAATACTCCCATATCATTGGCCACGCTTATCTTCCAAACGACCGATAGAATTTCTCCAGTAGTAAACGGAACTAGCAATTGTATCGATATGAAACCGATGCTCAGATTTACGCGGTTTTGATGCGATACGCATTACAAAAGAGCGATCGCATTATTATGTTTTGCCTGTGAAGTGATCGTGGTTGATGGGGAAAGCCATAACAATAGAACGTAATGACAAGTATAAATCTATTCGCAGAAAGAAACTGGTCTGAAGGACTTTCGTTGAATGCGGTACGCATGTTTTTATTTACAAGGTGAAATAAATTTGCATATATCATTGCAAAAATGACAATGGGTACAAGTTTATCTAGGCTTGAATTTTATTTACCACTGTACATTATGAAGTTATCAACTAACTTAATTTTATTGATTCCATTTTTAACATTATCCTAATATTTTTACCAGGAATTCTTACATCGTCTTCTTTCTATGCCATAAAAACATTTATGTTCCTTGTACTAGTGTATCGTGTAAGTATTTCTTTTTTTGTAATTTGTTTTGACATGTTTGCAAACACTAGACGCACGTCCAAACGCGTCAGCTTTTGCATAATAATTGTTTTAACTCCGACAAAACCGATCAGGTATTTCAAGGTTAGTATTATTGTGTTCACATAGCAAGTGTTTAATGATAATATCATTATGTTCAATAAAAAACAGAGCATGTACCTACTCCAATGCTTAATTCGTTACTAGACTTAACGTTTCAATTTTCGAGGTCTCCTGAAATGGATACACTTTCATATCGGACACTACCTACTAATTAGTCACTGGTCACCAATTTAATATTGTTGATCGTATTCGCAGACAGTAGAGATACAGTTATTTTTGTTTTTCTGTTGTTTTATCAGTAATATTAAAATCTTATTGCACTTTGCTCTTTTTATTGGCATAATATTTTATATTGAACGTTGAGACTAATTTTTAAAAATGTTCCATTTCATTTTTATCTTTAGTATTAAAGATTATATAAGATTCTCGGAAAACAATGTAAACAAACACTACACAAATCACAATGCAGTTTTCTCAGTCTACGTCACTACCTGTTTACTCCGACGATGCCTTGATTCCGCGAACTCGTAAAATTGAAATCGCCAAATTTAAAACTTACTTGATTACTTAATAAGATCTTCAAAAATTTATTCATATAAACTTTAATTAAAAACGTTGTTGTGAATGGACGCAGATTTTTCTTACCTACCTTTTTATAGCATAGAATATCTTCCAATTATTGTAACTACGTCACTTTTCTACAAATTATTCTGACTGTTAAATAGCAGGTCCAGTATTCTGTTTACTATGTATACTTGTAGCAAAACTCCATATTTTATCCGTGCTGAATAAGTGTCATTAAATACTGCTGATAAATGTATTTTTTTCTAATGAGGCTTAGTATTGACTCCATCTAAAATAGCGGAACTCCGTGTCCTACGTCATCACAGCTGATGCAATAATTAACCTTCTAAATAATTATAATCAATCGTCAGACACGACTTGCGTCTGAAAGAAAGATTTTTGCCGCTATAATCGTAAGTAGACATATTATGGTATAATCTTTCCTCAGTATTGTTCTATACTGACTGATATGATGGTGGGAAAAACGTAGTTTTCCTCGTAGAAGAATAAAAGTGTCGCCTACAAAAAAGCATTTAATACGATTCACGATGACCTGCATTTAGCTGTGCTGTGGCAAAATTTTAGGACAAACTTGTTAAATATTTACTCCACAAATCTTCCCGAGCACATGGTCGCTCAGTTTGTTATGAGCCACAGAGTCTAAACAGGAAAAAAACGTAAACAAACAATAACTCCACGAACGTAAACGCGTGTAACTAAAGTGGGGAATCCAATGGGTTTTTTTACCTAAGATCGTTAGAGGAAACTATAAATTTGGCTTTGTTTTTATAGGTCTGTAATTGGTAATAGTGATAAGTGTAATTAACTGTGAAAAAACCGGCGAAACCTTCATTATATTAGAATCGAATTTGATTAATTATTCTTCTATGGTTGAATACATTGATTAATTACCATTCATCATTTAACCACTGTTTAGTTTGGTTCTAAATAGACTTTGTTTTTTGAGTCTTCAAAAGGGGACAAAACTAACCTTATCTTTTGCGTCCTGAATGCTTACAAACTGACCCATACAATCTGAACATCTTACATTCATTAAACAGCAACACTATTTTCATCGCGATTTGTTTACAACTGGCAACCCTTGCAGCGCGTTGGTGTTTTGTGAGCGCAATATTTTTTTAGAAAGTAGCATCCGGCTGCGCTGTGCTAGCCAGACCGCTTCCGGGTTTTCTGCGCGGATCTGCACAAATTGATTGTCCCAAATTAAAAAAAAAACTTATCGGATGATTTAAATAAATGACATTATAAAATC
>CAJQZN010039048.1:0-18304 GCA_907164685.1 Colias eurytheme | reverse complement strand
CGGTTTTATCCGCATTGCTTCGCTCCTATTGTCTTGTTTGTCTTAGTGAGATGATATTTTATAGCCTTCCTCGATAATTGGCCTATCAAACTGAAATATTTTTGACACTGAAATCGGACTCGTTATACCTGAGATTAACGCGCTCAACCGAACAAACAAACTCTTTCAGCTTTATAACATTATTTAAAACTAGTTTCCTACCTAGATGGCCCACGGAAATGTCCAAGGGAATAAGATGTTTCACCGCGGTAAAAAGTGGCTTATTCCATTCGCATTTATACTATAAACTATATCGATAATCAAAATACATATATATAATATAACAAATCCGATTAGTTATCAGCTCGTTATCTCACAAAGCATCTGTTACGAAGAATAGAAAGCGCTTACATAACGCGAGCGGATAAAATCAATCGACACTTGACATCGACAAATTGTTTGAAAGTGTTTTTTTGGTCATATGACTGTGTATACAGGGTGTAATCGTTAAGTGTGCACAGGCGATTATTCCGTAACTATTACAGATATCAAAAACTTTTAACTGATATCGAAAGTACTTAACCTAATGAGTAAAATGGCCATAATAAATTTTTAAAAATAATACGAGAAATATCTAAAAAATTAACTTTAAACCCTCCCATACATTTAGTATGAGATATGAATATCCCATGTACATGGGTTGATCCAAAAGTAATGATAATCAATATTAAACAAGGTCATTACAGTTAAAATAATTATGTATTTCTCTAGATAGTCTTCTAACTAGATAATATACTTCGATATTTTTTTTCCTTAACTTAGAAAAAAAAAACTTTGACTTCATCTACAAAAACCCCTCAAAATCGGCCATCACTTCGCTGTCGTCTTAAAATTTCTTGTATCGACGGTGTTTCTTGTGCCGAGGTAAGAGATAGAATTAACTAGGACTATCTTACAAACAGGGTGGGTGTTCAAGCATTTTCAATGCTGATTTTTGATTGGCAGCCATCGCAACTGACGCTTTGTGATCTGGTGCGTTGTCTTGGTAAACCAACATTCCGCCAACCCGCAATCTTTTAATTTGGTCTGTGTAGTAAGAGCCCTGTGTAGTAGTGGCTACCTTCTTAAAATATTCCACATTTCTTCAGCGTCCCAAAAAACTACGGCTTTAATCTATCCCACTAATTTTCACTTTGAAAATCTTCACCGTCACTTTGGAAGCTCGCATCCAGGCCATTGATTGTTTCTTGGTTTCAGCATAAACATGGTGAACCCAGGTAACGCCCATGGTCACAAATCGTGACAAAAAATTATCCTGATCTCATTAAAAATTTAGAAATTCACCCTCTAAATGTCGAATCGTTGTTTCTTCTTTTCGTCGGGAAACATTTTGGCTCGCACTGTTCACATTAAAATTAATGTTAATACTTGGAAACGTGGCCTGTAGATATAATTTTTTTAGTGATTACATGAGCAAGCATAAAAAATTTATTTTATATTTTTATGTGCACAGGAAATACCCAATTATCATTACTTTTGGATCAACCTATACATTTAATATGAAAGATTTTAGCTTTTTTTTGTTTTTTTTTGGTTTTCTGCTTTAATAACTTCGCAAATTTGGAGGGAAGTTCATTTAGAAACTGTAAATAGACCTCCTCATTGTATTGCACAATAAGGACGTCACTTCGAAAATCTACTATGAATACAAAATGTATGGGAAATAAATTGTATGGGAGCGTTTAATGTAACATTTTTGGTTATTTCTCGTTTTATTTTTAAAAATTTATTACGGCCATTTTACTCATTAGGTTAAGTACTTTCGATATCAGTTTAAAGTTTTTTGATATCTGCAATAGTTACGGAATAATCGCTTGTGCACACTTAACGATTACACCCTGTATACGACTTATGTTTGTTAGTTAAGCAATAGGCATGTTGTGTTATGATGTAAAATTAGCTATACGCTAATCTATAGGTACTAATTATAATTGTTATCTTTGTGCGTTTTGGTATGTTTTGTACTGTAAGTCAAAGATGTATAAATAAATAAATAAATAAATAAAGCTTAGGAGTTTGTTTGAACGCGCTTATCTCAGGAACTACTGGTCCGATTTGAAAAATTATTTCGGTGTTAGATAGCCCATTTATTGAAGAAGGCTATACAGCTTTATATCATCACGCGAAGACCAATAGAAGCGGAGTCGTACAACAGGTATTTGTCACCAATCTATTTCATCTTAAACGAAAACTAATGTAATAATGTGTTAAGATTGTGACCTGGAAATGCTCTTATGATGACTATAATCTGTATTTCCCATAGTCAATGCTCTGACGGACTTGATGACATAATATGATGACAATACTTCCAAAAATATTTGCATATAGGTACTATTTATTTATTTCCAACCTAGCCTTCGCAATACACATTAGAGCTAGCGCGCACGAGCAACTTTGTCTCCGCAACTATTTTGTCTCTCCCATCAATTTGTATGGGGAGTTGCGTCGCTACGTGCGCGCACTTTCATACTAGCCCATGGGTGGAGAGACAAAATAGTTGCGGAGACAAAGTTGCTCGTGCGCGTACTGTCTTATTCTCTTGATGACATAGCGATAAGTTCGTATCGACATTACATAAAGAATACTTTCTATTATACGAACTAAGATAGCGATAACGTTACTTTGAATATTGAATACTTTGTAAAAGAATATCTTATCGTGTTTTATGGTGAGTCAGAAGTCAGTAAGGTATGGTAAGTAAACCCGATGGTTTAGGACTACTGAATGTCAGAGCTACGACTTTTTAAAAGTAGCAGTAGATACCTAAATGCTGATTAAAAACTTTATTCAGTACTTGGTGGAGTTTTAATCGTTTTTTTTTTTGTTAAATAACGTTTCCACGTCCGTTGGTACTTAAATAAAACGCCCTGTATTCATTTATTCAATAAAATTAATCTCCTTTTTATACGTATGCTATGTTCACAAATATTAACCTAAAATTTATATCCACCTAACATCAAATATGAATCGAAAATAACCATTTCGCATTCATATCTAAAACATTCAACGAATATGAATAAAACGCTAGCATAGGTACACAGATATGACTATTGATTGAAAAGATATTCTTCCATACAATTTCAGCCACATTCAGACTTCAATCTAATTTCAAGAACCGGAAGTATGGATAGACCTTATTTCCTGCAGCTTACCCGTATTTTACAAGCAAATCCTATATCTATCTATTAAAATAACAGCAAAGTTGAAAGTATATGAAACTTTGTTATTGTTCGATAATTTTTTTTTTTGGCTCGTTAAGGCAAAAAATTTACACATTTCACTAAAAAATTCGAATAAATGAATAGGATTATTCCTTGATTTTCTAAACAAATAAAACATTTTTTTTTATATTTATTATCGACCTAGGATGTTAAAAAGTCTTCAATGTATGCCGGAACCCGTATGACAATACATGTTGAACACAATCAAACAAACAGTTACATTTCCTCATCGTTCACATAATGTCGTCACGACGTTTTGCAATATACGATAACTTCTTCTAGACAATACAATTCTGAGTTGGGACTTGAGAAATTAGCGTGGCAATTGAACTTACATTAGCTTTACTCTAGCATAAAAAGTTCGTCAAATCAGGCGTAAAAATATATTGTAATGAAATGATTATTGATAATAAGTAATTTGAGCAACTGAGTAGGCTTCTAATGTTTTTTTTTTATGCTTAGATATATAAAATTTCACAACGTATGTATTGTGCATAAATATGTTGTGAAATATTTTTATCTGTCACTTTTATGTTTTTTAAAGATACTCCATTGTTACTGAATGATTCGACGATAAGAAGTATCATGTCAATTCATGAAACCCTGATATTATGATAAACCTCTTGTCATTATTAAGTAAAAAATAAATTATATAATCTACGGCAATAAAAATTACACGAAGCACGCCATATCCCGCCGCGCGACACGACATATATAACATCGTCACGACATTATGCAAACCGCATACGACACTTAAAATCGATGCCTCTCGATTCTTCTCATTCGTTATCAATAAAAAATCATCGATATTCTCATGATGCACGTCAGTTGGCGCGCGGAAGGAATGACAATAAATGACGTGCAGTTGCGTCGCCTTGACGAATCAATTTGATGAATATATGAATTTCAATATTAAATTAAAGGTCGTGTCGATCAGAGGACGATGTTGTGAACGGTTTGTTTGTTTTTAGAGAAAGGTACAGTCAGCAAAACATAAATGTTAAAATTTTTAACCGACTTCAAAAAAAATAAAGGTTTTCTATTCGACCGGTTTTTTTCTAAATGTTATTCATATATTGAAAAAGTGGAAACTCATGAACTATTAAATATAATTACTTTAGTTTTGTTTCATTCTAAATTACCAGTTCACTTAGAACCGACAAGATATTATTGAGTTCAATCCCGAGTTTGCCAAGAAACTAGTAAATGTATGAACATCTATCTCACCTATAACATTTAAATCGCAAAAAATAAAAAATGAAACCA
The DNA here is from genome assembly GCA_907164685.1 of Colias eurytheme. Taxonomy (NCBI): domain Eukaryota; kingdom Metazoa; phylum Arthropoda; class Insecta; order Lepidoptera; family Pieridae; genus Colias; species Colias eurytheme. The sequence continues at coordinate 13,778 of CAJQZN010039048.1, read as the reverse complement.
TAAAAAAAGTAAATAAAAGTAATAACATTATCCAAAAACACGATAAAAACACATCCACCAATCACCACACCCCATTACGTCGCTCAACCAGTGACAAACGACATTTGACAGCGCTCACGACCATTCGCTAGATCATAACAACTTACTAGATGTCGAAACAATAAAACGTTACAGTCCAACTTGTCATATAAGTTCCGGGATTCAAAGGGGAGGGGGGAACAAGAGAGGGGGGGTCATCTGTTTCACCCCGGACTTGGCGGCGCCGCTACTAATGCCTCGTGGCGTTTGTCCAGCGCCAACGACGACGGGCAGAAATTTATAGGACAATAGTTTTAAAGCTGCTAAGCTTTGAGAATAGTGTGCAAAATTGATATTTATATGTTAAGGTCACCACTGCACATCACCACTGCACATTAACACTGCTGCAATCTGTGATGAAAAACATCAACATTGACGACATGGTTGATGCTATATCTAACCTTTCAAAGACGGTCAGGATGGTGCATGCGAATAAATGTTGTCCTTAAAATATAGAACAAAATAAAATACTGACAGGCAAACAAAGAAACTTCTATGGAGAATGTAATTCGGAAAATGGGAAGTAATACCCATACTAGTGTACACTAACAACTATAATATGTTCGGCCATGTATTTTTTTGTTTCAACAGAATATTAGGAAAATAAAAAGCAAGAAGCAGTACACTATTAACCGGATAAGCTATTATTATATTATGTTGTGGAATAAGAACACGCATCTAACATTTTCACTTAAATATATAGGGACTGGGCCAATTCGGCCACTCAGTCCTAACACACATATCAAATTTATTTTGTCCCTTAACGGCTTTGGCTTCGTCCCTTATGTACTATTTGATTAAGGAAATATTCATTGTGTTTTTATATGACATAGTTTTGTAAGGCCGGATATGTTTCGCGCATTCTAATAAATGGATCCTTGATCATGATAAATAGCGATTTCGAATGTTGTGCTTTCTGTCTTTTATTCTTATTTCCCACGTTGCTAAAGCTTTTGTATATGAAGATGAAACATAATTTTTCATACAATATAGGCCAATCTAGGAATATCACAAATCACAATAGATGTCAATGTCTCAAGTCGCGATTGAACAATTTCATACAGTTCCGATCAGCTGTTTTTGTATGAAAGAGTAACCACATCCATCCATGCATACAAACTTTCACGTTTAATATTAGTAGATAGTAGGATGTTAAGTAGTATTTGATAATTTCATGTTGAGTATCCCTAAATAATAGTAATAAATTTCACGCCGCAAATGGAAATGGATCGGCCACACTCTCCGAAGAAACACATCGCATATACCCAGGCAAGCCCTGGAGTGGACTCCACAAGGGAAAAGGAAGCGTGGCCGTCCTAGGCAATCCTGGCGACGTTCGGTGGCGGCGGAAGCGAAGGCGATTGGGTTGACTTGGCCGGAGGTGAAGAGCGTAGCCCAAGATAGAACGCGATGGCGGCGCACTGTAGACGCCCTCTGCCCCACATAGGGGACATAGGATACTAAGTCAAGTAAGTCATCCCTAAATAATCACTTAAACCAAGATGATGTCAGCATTACGAAAGCTTACAAGTGGCATACAAATGATTATTGAATTGACAAATGTTAAATATCAAAGCTTAAGGAAAGCTAAGGTTAGTTGCGTGACTGGTCCTATTAAACATGAGCATTGCATTAAAGATGTACGCAATATACAGGACTTGTAAATGTTTAATTTCAATAATGAAGAATAAGATAATATTGGTCATTTCAAGTCCTAAAGACAAGAAACGTGACAAACATACTCATAATTTTATTTCTGTAAATACATACATTATCATTCAGACGTATGTATTCGCAAAAAATGCGAACAAGGACATGAACACTCAGGCAGTAGAAAAACTCAATGCTCAGCGTACAATATTTTTCAGCGAGACACTTATGAAAATATGCGCAATAAAGCCTACTGGAAAAACCGCTTATTGTGTTCTCATTTCTCGATGAAAACAGAGAAACAGAGAAATTATGGAAACATTGTAAATTGCACTAAGCCTTTCATTATTATATAAGTTTATTGAATTTGAAGATACCATTTATAGAGTACCTTGCTGGTTTTTCTTCGAATCGACTAACCAAGCTCTTTCCAAGAGATCCTCTAAAATTCCTCGTTGAATAATTGTATTACATTTTTGCATTTGGTATTTGAACAGGAACTATAAAAGTCCTTTTCTTTCCATCTGTTCTCACATTACATTATTCCCTGAGGGTATTATGCGAATACATATAAACATCAAGGGACAGTGAACCATTTCCCGACACATCTATTTATAGTCCCCCCATTAAGTAATAACTGTGTCTAGTTATTAACTCTGGGACACTGTTTTCCTGTTTTGTACTGACTTTAAAATGTTTTTATAACAAAAGCGAATATTTAAAAGAAAACAATAACATATTCCTAAAAAGTATGACCAGTCGCTGATGGCCATATCTCCAATGACAAATTTTAAAACAGCTTGTGTGACGTTCTTACATTTTCCCCAAAAATTTTATCCTTAAGGAAAACACGCAGAACTAGTTATTAAATAAACTAATTGAAATACCGAAAATTTTAATCCTCCAATTTTTTTTCTCTGTTTTCGATATTTCTTTAATTACTTAATAGAATCTCGTGCAACCAACACGCCCGCGAACAACACTAAGGTTTTTATCAGTCGCTCACAGACGTGACAGCATCCAAGAAAAACTACCAGCTCATACATAGCATTAAGCAGTCAACGTTAAATTACTGCGACAATTCATCATGCGGACGGGTTTCCACATTTGGCGCCCGGCAGGCTAATGTATACGCATTGAATTTTTTTAGTCGCCGCCAAAAGAGGCTGGCGAAAAGTTGCCCTGTCAAACTGTCAAGAAATTGAACACTCAACTGCTGTCTATGACGATGCTGTGCCGAAATATGGAGATCTGTACCTAGACATAGTAACATTTTATCATATTTCAATATACGTGTTCTTTAATTCGAAATTAAGGCTATATTTTGCATACAGAGAGAGGAGCATGTGTTAAAGCTGAGTATATTTATCTTGTTCTCATTTATTTGGGCATGTATATTTAATTCTATTAAGTTTTTCACTGTATTTACTGATCTGCTTCTGCGCCAATATTTGGTACTTTAGCAAAACAAATTTCAGCACTTTTCATCTGCATTGAAACGGTTACATCATGGAATTCGGACTGGACCATTTGCTTGATTGGTGCTTGAATATGACTGATTATAAAAAATGTTACGTAACCTGAATCATTATTCTTTTATTTTGAAAAAAAAAATACAAGTCCGCCAAAATTTTACCGCTTACATGGTACCTACATATTTTAAGATCTCCTCGAGCGGAAATCAAAGCCTTCACCTTAATAACCTATAAATACCAAATTCTGAAACCATCTACCGTCCAATATTATCAGTTTCAACCAGACATACAAATTAACTTACCTAGCTCAATCTTACCACTATGATGTATTGACACAACACAGCACTTCGCAAAGACCATGTTAAAGGCCTATTCAAACTACAGCGGTATCCGCTACCGCCGTGGGTAGCGGTATCCCGATGGGCACGCAATTAAATCTCTTACGTAGTATATTATAGGGACTCTAATCGCGTACCGATCGGCTGTTCGCTACCGTACTCGGATCGGCTGATACCGCTGTAGTTTGAATAGACCTTAAAGCAAAACCAAGCCAGGCCATTACAAGATAAATAAGTCATAAATTACACCTACTAATGTATTGATTAATGAAAATTTAAACGGCTGCCCGATTAATGTAACTCCGTGCGACATACGTTATATCGTGTATTGAATGTTTAAACATATTTTTCACACTATCCGCCTTTATTAGTAGGTTATTACGAAATATGGTGCTTGCGACACCGCCGTATGCACCTTGGACGATTTAGTATTAAACTGGCTTTATCGTTTATCGTTACTTTTAATATGAATTGTATCCGGAATAATGGACACGAGGCAATCCAGGACCAGATGTATAGACGTGTTAAAGTTTTTAAAGTTTAAAATAACAAACCTTTAAAATCAATCTCCTAAAACATTTTCTACTAATGGCTTACAATATTATAATAACCCTGTATTAAATAGCTAATTAAAAACAATTTACAACACAAACACCCATTTATTGCTCTTAGCCATTTTAATTCAAACAAACAACTACCCTCCCTTAATACAAAATAAAACACATTTTACCTCGAATATCGTTCTCATAAACAAAGTAATTTATTAAGTCCCATTTCGTCCCGTTAAATCTCGACCCATTGAGAGAAGAGCTTTCAAAACAAAATCAATATTGGGTAATTCAATTGTTACGAAGTTGTTTTAAAAGTTTACTCAACAAGTGATGTATAAAACTTATAAAGTGTGAAAGAAACAACATCACTCCTACTAAACTAACTTCATTTTTTCTGAATGAAGTAGTGAGTGGCTGCAGGAATCATTTATTTGTTTAAAAAATTGCATAGTGCATACATACATGATGAGCATTTTATGCAATTTTCTGCCCGATAACTTTTGCAGTTGAAGAGTAATATAGAAAAGAAGGATTACAGTAATGTATTAAATGAATTGGAATTTGAAAATCCCCTGATACTGTCTATGTGGTACTTATCTATTTTTGCTTATCATTATTTTTTCAATGTACTGAAATGTTTCGCTAAGCTGCAACTCTGTCCTCCGTCCTATGACTACACGATTTCTCCTCTAAAAGTCTATGAATTATGATAGAAACAGTTCAAGTGAAAGAACAAGAATCAACAAACATTCAGCATTCACCAGTGAATCCGCTACGTAATCTAAATGTCAAACAGTACGCCGCAGCCATCAACACAACTTACAAACGCTCTTCCTACCGCTAATGTAAACGGGAAAGTTTGCGCGGATAGACGTATGTTTGTTTGTGTTACACGCAAAAGGGGCTTATCGGATTTAGATGCAAAGGGAAAGTTTGCGCGGATGTGGACGCACAAAATAAACGGCTAATTGGATCTGGATGTAAATTGGAAGAGAGATAGATTTAAGCCTAGAAAAGCAAAGGCTGTGTGTGTGTGGCTTTTAACAGGGTACCCGAGTTAAGTCGCATGGTGAAGATAATCTTCTTCTTATATATAAAAATGAATCGCAAAATGTGTTGGTAAGCGCATAACTCGAGAACAGCTGAACCGATTTCGATAATTCTTTTTTATTATATTCCTTGAAGTACGAGGATGGTTCTTATGTAGAGAAAACGTAAATATTATGTACCACGGGCGAAGCCGGGGCGGACTGCTAGTTAAATATAGATGATAGAAGTTCATACCTTTCAATGGTCTTTTTACCAACATTTTAAAGCACATTTTATAACAACACAAAATCATTTTCATTTAAAGGTACTTTTCCGCTTTGCAAATGAACTGATTGAGTTTTGGACTCATAAATAAAACTTGTTAAACCGATGTTTGAAATATTTCACGACAACTGTTGATTACTGTCACAACTCTTAATGCAATCCATTTATTAACGGGGCGGAGTAAAACTCGTAACTAACAAGTTTAAATAGTTTAATTAAACACCTTTTCCACAGGGCTGAGGACATTACCATACAGCCATATTCTATGTAGAATTAAGACCACTACCAGCCTTCCTTCACCACTTAGAAGAAATTCTTCAGTGATACATATTCAACCAATTTACTACTTTAATTTTGAAAGGTCGCTCGTCCCCGTATAATTAACCTGAATTTTTTTTGCCAATATTACAAGTTAAGTATATATTTAATTAGGTATTTAACACATTTCTAATGTTAGCCGAGCAATTTTTGAGTCAAAGCGTAAAAAAATTATATTTAACAGCTACTTAAAAGAAATTTCTCAGCTTGTTGAACTGCACATATTATGTGCTGCATCCAACATCCGCGACGGCACGAATAAATATTATTCCACGCTCGTAAACAAACGTCGCTTGTATCAATACAAACATGAAAATTTACGCTTCATCATTTCGTTGATCGAGTGTGCTCATTTTTGAGCAATTTTGTAATTTTTGAGATTATTATTTATCGATACTTTTACCAAGGGTTATTCTCTATTTTTAGGTTAAGGATATTAAAATTTGTAAGCCGCTACGCCAACGCAAAATATAACCCTCGACTTCAAAATTCTTAATCCCATAAATCAAATTATAATTCCCATTTAAAACTCGACAAATGTTCAAGTTAAAACCACGAGAACTTTCTCGAACTTGAGCTGCCCCTTTAACTAAACAAAGACTGCATAATCCAAACATTTCGCAAATCCCGCTTCCGATTCAAAGGGCCCAATACATCATCCAATTTGTACGGAATAAAAATAGCAATCTAATAAAAAGTGATAAATTAAAACTCGGTGGAGACAGCCCTAATCCGCCCTACGGCAGTTACGTTTAATAAGGGCCTTCCGTCGCCCACGGTTAGGGAGTCATCTTTTTTAATTAACGTAAACGATTCGCGGTTCGCGCTCTGTGCTTTTAATATTGGGCAATGACATGGTTTTTGGCCGTCAAATATGTTGCGGTTCAAATTTGTATACGTGCGAATTTTATCCGTGTGAGTATACTAAAAAAAATCGAAGAAAGAAACATAATTAAAAAAAATATAACACGCTTTTATAAATGCACTCATGAAATTATTGTATATGTCTTGATAAGTGTACAAACTACAAAGTTTGAATAAAATCCGTCTGTTTAAAGGTATCGTTTAAATACAAACCTATAGATGAAGCACAAAGCGTGTTAAAAAGAGAGGTTTTTCTTCTTTCAGATATATTCTATTAGAAATGCCACACGCTTCAGAAATTCAGTAGTAAAAAAGGTTAAAGGTCAACATAAGTAAGGATCGCGATGTAGGTTCGTCGTCTTCATCCTTTTTTTCAACCGAGTTCATTCACATTTACCAATACTACGTGCTTTCATTTCGAATGGAAAAATAGACGTTCATATTCCGCCACTACCAATAAAGGTCCTTCGAGACGATCAAGCATTATTCATCAAACATACTACAGTACTTTGATGCTCTCACTAAAATCACAGATAAGATAATGATTACATCTATAATAGGAAATTAAAAGCGATTCTTGATTATTTTTGATTATTTTTTTGTAAAAACTTAAAATAAGACATTTTTTCGAATGGGACATCGAAGTTGAGTTCGTTGCTACTAACTAAAATAATACGAAATCTTTGGATAGTCAACCAATTATTTATCAACTTTTTTATTCAAAGGATTGAAAGCTTATCAAATCCAACCCCAAGCATGACTCAAGCTCACCGCTCAAGCCGCCTGCCTGTCTCACGCAGGCTTTACTCAACACAAATGCGCGGGAAAATAGAGCGAGCCATTGTCGACAGCTCTTTTGTTCTACCCTGCTTTTCCTTCAATGTTGCCATATTCATGTATACCTTCACTTGTATATAAATGCATGAATTGACTATTGGGATTGATGAATGATGTTATTTTTAGCTGGTAATATTAAATCTATAATTGGCATAGATACAATGTAATAATGAAAGAACAGTATTGTTTTGTTAATTTATTATCATGCATAAAATACTTTATCGCTTTCATGGCGACTTGACCATAATAAGTGTTTTTGTATGCATTTCCTACTAAAACGTTTTGTATGTAAAAATTAAATGAACGAGTCTTTATTTTGTTTTAATAAAATATTAATTTGTAGGATATGTAAAAAATTGAAACTTCCGTAAGTATATAGGATCCGAATACTAAAAATATATTTTTGAAAAAATAAAAACAACATTAATTGATATCGAGTAAATATAGTTTAAAACCATTAAAATTTTAATAAGCCTGAAACGAGACATGTGCTTTAACATTTACAATTTTTTCTCTGATTAATCGCTACCTTAAGGTAATCGCTACAGAGACGTTATGGTCTCGAATGTTATATTTAGGTACTTTTATAGCATACGATTTGTAAAGAATAGAAAAAATTTGAACCCGCGTCTTTCGCCTTACCGGAGCGGTTTCGAATCCCGCCTCGCGATTTATTATTTTATATGCTTTAAAAATGTATCATCTCGAATATTTTTGTCTACTCAATGATAATGATAAAATAAATAACTGAAAACTCACCTATTCTTGTCTTTATATCTAAGCATTGCGATATGTGTGGAAACTGGAGGATCTTCCGCCACTTCTTACTCTTGCCCTTGTTGCTATCGGAACCACCTGTTAACAACAAACAATTAAAAATTATTAATATTATTAAGAAAACGCATGAAATTATTGTATTGTCACCGATCCTTGATAAGTGCTTCTATGAATTTGATATTTTTGGTTTTACGGCATTCAAATGCAAATTTATAAATATTATTATAAATTTATATAAGTGCTTCTATACAATATTATAAAGCTGAAGAGTTTGTTTGTTTGAACGCGCTTATCTCGGGAACAGGTCCGATTTGAAAAATTCTTTCGGTGTTATGATAGTCCATTTATCGAGGAAGGCTATAGGCTATATAATATCATCTCGCTTAGACCAACAGGAGCGGAGCACTGCGGGTAAAACCGCGGAGCACAGCTAGTATGTATATAATTTTAATTGGCTATGTCCGTTGGGGGGGTCAAAATCGAGTCTAAAGGATTTGGTTACATATAAACATACACTTAAAGCTAATAAATGCGTGCTAATTCATCTCTTATCTTATAAATATTAAGAAAAAGCTTTTATACAGTGCCTTAGGATGATATCATTAACATAAAGTGGAATATTTTATGCCCAAGACTTCGGGCTAAAATGTAATTTAGAAAATGTCCGACCTTTGAGGGTATTTACATAGAAAAGCCTGAAGACCCAGACTACTTAAGTTCTGAAGGTACAAAATTATCGTTTGAGAACATTTTATAAGAAACACTATAAATACAAAGAGGATCGATAGTCTTTATAAAATATTTTCATACCTAAAGTAAATATTTGCGGTGCCCTGATCTATTCATATTTTCTAGGGATACACTTAATAATATACTGAATATGTTTTTAATCAAAATCAAACATTTATTTATTCAACTAGACTTCGTTTCAAAGCGCTTTTGAATCGTCAAAATACAGAAAAATCCTAATCTTATCTTAATACTATTATAAAGGCGAAAGTTTGTATGGATGTATGGATGTTTGTTACTCTTTCACGTAAAAACTACTGAACCGATTACAGTGAAATTTAGCACACATATAGAGGGTAACTTGGATTAACACATAGGATAGGTTTTATCCCGGAAATCCCACGGGAACGGGAACTATGCGGGTTTTCCTTTGAAAACGCGGGCGAAGCCGCGGGCGGAAATCTAGTCTACCTTAAACACCAGTATACTATCTATTCTATGAATATCACTTATTATTTGGGTATTTGATCATCCACACATAAAGAAAGATTGAACGCAGCTTTAGAGTAGACGTCCTTTGGCGTGTTTGCTTTCACAGCGGTCTATTTTGAGATATGTAAAAGAACAATAGACCTTATCGACCCGACCTAAGGGCCTTTTCGAAAACGATTATCTAAGTAATTGATCCCGCGACTACATATCCACGTTACATAAGGCTATTGTCAAACTATAGCATCATCTTAGTTACTTGAACAACATCGTCTATCTTTAACAGAAAGAAATATTTTTTTTCCTATAGGATAAAGTTCTTTCTACTAAATTTTTTCTTATTTGCATAAAATCTATGTTTAGTTGCAACAAACGTTGTAAACACGCTGGTACGAACAAGACGACAATCAGTTATTACCCACTACTACGACACAGAAACTCGCATCTCACCGTCACATCTCGACTCATTAGCGAAACGAGTTGTCTCTAAAGCTAAACAAAGGCACAAGTTGCGCAACACACTGACGCAACGGCATTACGTAAAGACGCTCGTTTATAATTGTAATACATTTTAATAACTGCTCTTTAGATGCTTATTGCCTTTCAATTAATGTTGGCGAATTGCTAAACTCGCGATTATAGGAGCAATTGCGCAGACTAGTGAGATGTAATATCTCCTGCGCATTGACACGATAGTCGTTAGTGTTTAATTGGAATAACTGTCTCTATAGAGTAACAGCCCCCCTAGACAAGTGGCTTTCTATTAGCGTAAAGTTCAATAGAATAGATTATGAATGTATGAGATTGACGTAATCAATCGTCGTCGTCGTCGTAATCAAACGTCAATCTCACATTCATAATCTATTCTATTGAACTTTACGCTAATAGAAAGCCACTTGTCTAGGGGGGCTGTTCTAGTACAGTCTTCTCTATTGAAACTGCTTTTGGAACCGATGGTACCTATATGTCTATGTATTAAGATGATTTATAGGCCCTCATAAAGAAGTCTCTTTGAAAAATTATTGTTTATGACTTAGCGTTCGTGTTTACCATGTTTATATTTTAAAAGTAAAAACTGGTATTTGTTCTTTCCTAGAAAATTGGACACACTTGAACACAAAAACATGCAAAAATACTTCGGCAAGTTTTTGTTTAACATTCTCTTAATGGGTACATTAGACTGGTTTTATTTCCGTTTATTATTTTTACAAGATATAGCGACTCTGTCCGCATTGCATTTCATTTGGCAAAATAAAAGTAGTTACCTATTTTAAATTATTCCTCATATCAGTTGAACAAATATTTGGCAAAAAAGCATAAATTTTCATAATTCTCATTTTAACCCACATATGCCAAAAACTTTCAATTATTGTTCCATCATCGTTTTTTATTTCTTTTATCTCTACGGATATATCAATAATTTTACGGACTTATCAATCTAGAGATAAAATCCACCGCCCACTGAACAATCGACCAAAGACTACCAATTAAGCCTATTTTCCATCAAAACAAAACAAATACACCAGAAGAACCATTCTCCCTTATAATTAAAACGATGTTTCGGGTAATTACGCCCTAGGAGCTTTCGCAAATTTTGATACATTCGCGGATACGAAACCAAAGTTATCCGGTCTAACAAATTCAAATTATATTGATTAGCATTACAATGTACAAATTGTACTCTGAAAGACATCTAGATAACATTGTGTTTTGGTATCATCATAAATTATTGCAAATACAAAACCTTCAAATTACAAGATTTATGTTAAATTTTATGCACTTAAGATAATGCTTTATTTATAAACTAGCTTACCGCCCGCGGCTTCGCCCGCTTTGACTTAAACCTAATAAATTATATACTAAAACCTTCCTCTTGAATCACTCTATCTATTAAAAAAAACCGCATAAAAATCCGTTGCGTAGTTTGAAAGATTTAAGCATACAAAGGGACATAGGGATAGAGAAAGTGACTTTGTTTTATACTATGTAGTGATTCCAATTTTAATAGTCTTTAAATCTAGTATCATATCTAACTACCTAACTTCACTAACTAAGACAATAAATGAATAGAAAGTTCTATTTCCGAATTTATCTTATAATATCAAAATCCCTACAACTATAGCAGGAAAATATTAACACCCAAAAATCACCACAATCTTCAACCAAAAAAAACTTTCACTGAGCATCTATACGTGTCTATACATAAACATTATTCGCTTTCTTGTTCCATCAGATATGGCTCAAAGCTCGATAAAGATCACTAACCAGATAATTTGTCCAATACAATAGAATATAGATGGATACTTGTTTTTACGGCCGAAACTCTGGGGATTTGATAGACGTGTTGTATTCAAATGTTGACACACGGTTGTTTCAATTTCTCCTTTTGCCATGACGATTTTAGTCAACGTTTTGTTTACTATAACCCACAAAATTTCGCGTCATTTGTAACAGGATGGCGGTTCTACAGGGGTCTTAGTACGCAATGACAAAAAGAAAAATGATGGTCCGAACGCTGATACCGGATGCGTTAAGTTACTGTAATATAAAATATAACAGTATCTTAAGATAAAATATTATAGTATCTTCACCGTGTGTGACGAGCTAAGCGAAGATTTATTGTGATACAAATTTCGAATGTATATTTATTAAATTAGACTTCTTTAAGAAGTTTTTTGAAGATAAACTTTTTTATCGGGGTTGGAAAAAAAATTAATGTAACATTTTTTCGTTACGCGTGACATTTTTCCGTTATGCGCCATCTTTTTCTTATCCCTACCACGCGTGATTCGACGTATTTCTGTAAACTTGCATATATGTAGTAAATTATTTTTTTTTTAAATAAGGTCATAAAGAAGTATCACTTCTTACGTGTGTACACTAGTAGGTACACGCACACATTTTTATTTTTTTAATTTTCATAACAAGGATGTAGAAATTATTTACCACCACTTGTATTAGGTATACGTATACTACATATTACAAAACAAAGTCCTCAACGCGTCTGTCTTTTCGCGATAATCTACTGAAGCGATTTTCTTTCTTTCTTTGTGTTTCACAAATGCATTACGCGACATTCTCAAGAATAATTTTAATATATAATTTGCTAAGTTTTAGACAACACGGGCGTATCCGTGGACGGAAATATACTATGGGGTATACAGTTATGAAAATTCATGAGAAAATCTCATAACACACACTTCCATAAGCGTCGAAATAAAGACCTCAGACACTCGCACGGCGTTTTAGATACCTAACATACCGACACCCATATACGTTGCTATTGCTGTAATTAAAGCGCCTAAACTGTCACACCGTGGTGTATTTTAATTAATTAGCACTTTAATGGAGCCTAGCTTTTATCGAAGAAAGCGTAGATTGTGTCACTTGCACCTTGGATACTTTCCGAGTTGAAACTTATGAATCAGAAATTAGATACATTCAGTGCTTAAATGGAACGAAGCTTTTATTAAAAAAGCTTAGCTAGTCTTAAGAATAATCTTATGAAGTCACAATTTCATATCATGTAGGTAGATATTTTATTGACCTACATTTACTCCAACTAAGGGTACAACTTTAACCGTCAAAATCGGCTCGAGTGTTGACAATCCACTTTCCGAGCGGAAAGCTTCCGGTTCCTGATATTATAATTTAATATTAATATTTCAGATAAATTTCGACATTTTTTGGCTGAAGTTTATCCATTTCAAGAGGTCGCAGGATAATACCTACCTACTTATATGTTAATTGCCTGTACTGTCAAAATTTAAGCACAAAATCCTCCAACCAAAAAATGTTTATTGAAATCAAACGTTAAAAATTTTATTACAAAATCATCTTTCCTACAGGAAAAACGTTTACCTCCCTATAGATGCTAACTGTACTAAAATGTAACATGAATGATGAACTCACTTTATTTAAATACTACCCACCTCTTCCACTCCATACTAACGGTACGTAACAGCCCACGGACGTGTCTAGGCGAAGGTTCCTCCATTAATACCTACGTTGTTTGTTTATTTCATTCATTCACTGCACTATAAATAGCTAACAGGCTACAAGGCGAATGCACTGCGGATTACTGCGGATCGCTGTTACGTCACAAACACAAAATACTGCACTATTTTTGGATAGAAAGCGACCGGCCTCGATGGCGAAAAGTTTTGACATTTCCTTATGTTTTGAAAAGTATTATTTTTTATACAATATAACAAGGTACTACGGACTGAAATCCAACTGTTCCGTCGAGGCACTTCAATGACGGGGCCACGGGTATGGTAGAATTTGTCCGCGACCCCATCAGCGGCAAAAACAATACAGGTACTGTATAAAACTGACCTTAATCCGTAGTTGATTAC
>CAJQZN010039047.1:0-21881 GCA_907164685.1 Colias eurytheme | reverse complement strand
AAAAAAATTATGAGGCGTGCACTTTTGGATTTTCCAAACTATTTTTTGTGTGGTGTCTCTCAATGTTAGCCAGAAGGGCTTCTACATTTTAACGCGGACGCGGGGGTGAACTGAAGGTTCACCCTGGTAGCGACATGCACAAGGGCGTCCCCCCTTGACGGGGACCCCCCTTCTAGTCAAAATTTATAGTCTTCTAGCGAGAAATGAAGATCCTAATTATCATCCAAGTTACCAAAAAAAAATCATTTAAAGTAAATATTTTTATTTTTATTAAAGACCTGAAAAATATCTGTAATAATTCTTCCAACAATGTGACAAACTAAGGTGACAAAATTCTTCATAAATTTTTAGATATTCGTACAATATCCCTAAACTTTCTTGATGTGTGTACATTGAGCCCAATAGCCCAAGAAAATTAAGCCGAAAATGGGCCATTAGCGGAAATAATTATTCATGTAGTTTTGAAACTCGCTACAGCTATTCTCTAGAAAGTCCTCAAGCGTGGGGGGTGAGCTAAGGATGAAGGAGGGGTTCAAAGAATTTTTTTTAGATTTTTGCTCATAAGTTTAGGAGCTACACAAATAGCATCATATATTCCACATAAAATTTTCTTTAAATGATGTTCTCTCATTGTTTTGTACGGGCATTACTTCTTTAGGAACTACAGGGGGTAAATTCCTTTTCCTTCCTTCCATGTGTGGATGTTTTTAACGATGTATCGTCAGACATCAATACTCAAATCCAGCACCAAATCCAAATCAGATCTTCATGATATATATACCTATACCTATATGTCTGTGATATATAGACTACGGTCTACGGTCATAATCACCGTAATGGCGGCATACATCGACGATCATTCGTTGGGCCAAAGTTCTCGATTGTGAAGAGGGCCCATTATAAACATCAATATTTATATGCATATACATATAGTGAATTAAATTAGTTACATATTTTATATTTAGCGTTATGGAAAAAAATCTTCTTAATACAAAATTATACAAATCTATTATACGTACTAGGTAAGTACTTATATTATTTTCATTATTATCTATTAGAGTTGTAGAGATACTGTTACAGAAAAGGGAGAAGTTTAATTTTAATTTATTCTTTTATTAATTGTTTTATGTTACAGCGAGGCGCGAGCATCTGAGCTGGTGGTTGGCACAAATATTTATTTATTCAATTAGATTTCTTCGAGAAGCACTTTTGAAACGTCAATAAGCGTTAGCGATCACATCCGGCCTAGAACTTTTGCATAGATAGGTTCTAGCATTTAATTTTTGTGATACAATACAGAAACACACACATTTTTTATTA
Source organism: Colias eurytheme (assembly GCA_907164685.1). Lineage (NCBI taxonomy): Eukaryota > Metazoa > Arthropoda > Insecta > Lepidoptera > Pieridae > Colias > Colias eurytheme. The sequence continues at coordinate 20,561 of CAJQZN010039047.1, read as the reverse complement.
TTTAAAAAATGACAGGATAATAAATAATACTTGTGAAAAGAGTGGAAATAAAATTATTAAATACCGTAAAGGTGATTAATATTTTATACGCATAACTCCCTCAGCAAGAGTTTTTTTTTTAATAAATAAATATGATATCAATACCTTTTGAATCCTTCATCACACAATATCAAAATATCTGCTTTGTGATGAAATACACCAGGAGATAGGGACATAAATTATTGGGTCATTTGTACGGCGGTTCTTCAGAGGTACCTACGCGATGACAAAAAGAAAATGATGGTAGGTACCTACTGGCGGCCCAAATCCCAGTCGCGAGGACGTAGTTAAACTTTTCGGATAAATTACGAGTGTCAAACGATTTGTTCCACTAAAATTTTAGGATTTTCCGATAGCCCATAAAAAAGAAGTAGGCGGTAGTGTCATGCCATACTGCTTCAGTGTGACTTACAGCCCGCCATACCAACGCGAATGCGTTAATTGAATTGTTATTGTTTTTCAATTAACGCATTCGCGTAGTTTATCTGACGAGTTCGACTAACGCCCACGCGATCCACCATACTGGTATAAACTATAAATGACCGAAAAGTTTCTGTCACTATCTCTCGGTCTATAATTATTTGGAATACCATTTTTTAATGTGATTATATAAATGCGAATCCTTTATTTTTTTTTCAAGAGACATTGGTGCGATGCAAATTCAATTTGCACGATTTAAGCATTCGAAGAACAAATTGTAATTTGCTTGCGTGCTGTAATCTTTGTCAAATCCGTTGTTTGTTTTCATGTATCTTTGTTTAGTATAGAGCATATAAACATGGATTTGATTCACATATTTCAATTAACAAATCCTAGTTTGTATATTATTGTTTTTCATTTGAGTTTCATTTACCTACATCTTTTATTGTTTCATACATAACATTTTTTAATTATTTTTCTTATGAATCTCATAAATAAATTAGTAGATATCTTTCATCACATTTTATAAAAGATATACCTACATATATACAAGTAATCAAAATACATTTGCAAATATTAAATACTTATTTTTGTACGAAGTGCACTTCTATACGAAGATTTATTACAATAATAGTTTACTTTTATTGGTTCAATCAACACGTATACATAAAATATAACAATGGCTTTTATAGCCGGTTATAGCTGTATCATTTGGCATAATCATGTTCAATGCAACACGTTAATCAATATTAAATAGGTAGATACGCCGAATGTTGACAGAAATGGTTTGCGGGTACCGGGCCGGTATTTATTTGCTTAAGTGGTCTCATCACAATCACATGATCTCTCACGAGGAACCGGCCACGAGTTTTCAATCATAATGACACGTTTATTTGTAGTTTACGCTTCTCGTCGTCACACTGTCGCACTCTTAGCCCCCCAACAATTCTTTAATTGGATTGCTCATGCATGCTAGTTGTGAATGTGTCCGCCTCATATGGAACATTGGCCTTTGTTGATTTTAGTAACTGAATTAATTGCATAGTTTCGAAATCAGTCTTTGAAGAGTTTAGTTACGTTAGGGCGCTGCATTGAAATTGCTGTAAGATGGTAGAAATACACCGATCTTGAATTTTTACCCAGGCCATAAATAAAATTATCCGTGAATTTTCTTATTGTTTTTAGAGTTCCGAATCACGAAAGGAAAAAAACGGAACCCGTATAGGATCACTTTTTTGTCCGTCTGTCCGTCTGTCTGTCTGTCTGTCCAGACCCTTTATCTTAGGAACGCGTGGAGGCATAAGGCTGAAATTTATACTCAATACTCAAGTCGGTCGGCCAGTACGGTCGTGATTCCTTGAAGCTGTGAAAAAATCAAACTTATAAACCAACGCGACGTAATAAAAAGATACGGCCGTTTATGCTGCAATTGCATAATTTTCGCAAGTTTCAACATCCGCAAGGGAATCAAAACCTACAGTGAACAGAATCTTGAAATTTAGTAAAAAGAAATGTCTTGTAACACAGATAGAAGATTAATTGCGAAAAATATGATTTTTTAATTATTTAAACATTTTGAATAATTATCACTTGTTTTGTTTTTTAACTTAACTTCTTCTTTATTCATGAATGCCTATATAATTGTTATTCACATGAACATCTCAGGTCTTTAATAACTTTAAGCTGTAATAAAAACAAACTTCCGACTAGCACTTGGCCGGTTTTTATTTTTAATTCCATAGGTATTCCATCATTTCGATATTCAATACTTTAGAGCAATACTTTATTTGAATACCTACTTTATAGAACTTTTTTACATACTCCCTTCAGCTCCCTTCGTTCAATTTCCATTATTGTTAACACAATAAATAATGCAAAATATAATTGTTTTCTTTCTCACGCATATTCAAATCAAAACGTTATGAATCTTATAAGTAATAAATTTTTAAATCGTAATAATAATAAGACACTAATTTGGACTTGTCTGATAAAATATACAAAATAATCAGGACAAAGAGTCGTGAGCTTAAAACCTCATTATTTATTCAATTAATATGCTTCCAGAAGCACTTTTGAATCGTCATAACATAGTTTTACCATTTACCTATACCAAAAAAAAAAATTACGCATAAAATGAAATAAAGAGATAACATCAAGCACATCTTTACATCGTGAAAGACTGATTCACAACTCTATCCTATTAAGCGCTCATTTTTCGCGAGTGTTATCAATGACATCATTTAAGATCAATACATATTCAAGTTCTTTTGTTTTAACCAAATACGTGTAACGTGATATTTGTGTATTGGTATCTATGTAAAATTATAAAATAGCATAATATATCTGTTAAATATCATATGGACTTGGATTTGAATCGGAACATCTATTGCAGTTATAACTAACTAGATGTGTCCCGCGGTTTCACCTGCAGTGCTCCGCTCCTGTTTGTCTTACGCCTTTACGCGCCATGGATGCCGAAAATAATGAATTATTTTTACATTCTATTCGAGATTATCCCGTATTATACGCAATTGGACACGCAGATTATAAAAATATGTACAAAAGAGATGTAGCATGGAGAAAACTTCAAACATGGAGAAAATTACAATAGCATAATATCATTGCGAAAAAGTTGCGAAAACATTGCTGTGTACTAACGTTCCGCAGATATTTCGCTACGCAGTTATAGTTCCGCAGAGATTCACTGCCGCATACGAATGCGTAGGTGTGCTAAAGCGTGATGATATATATGTATAGCCTTCGTCAATAAATGAGCTATATAACACTGAAATAATTTTTCAAATCGGACCAGTAGTTCCCGAGATTAGCGCGTTCAGAAAAACAAACAAACTCTTCAACTTTATAATATTAATTACATATAGATAAAACTAAGATAAAAAACGATCACAGGTCTCGATATTTTCAAAGTGAAAATAATAATAAAATACGTATAAAGCATACGTTATATTTGTATGTTATCAAATGTTTACGTACGAAGCTTTCAGGGTGCTTTTCCACTAGAGATGTGCTGTGCTACGTTGCTGTGAATGCGTTTGTTATCCACCAATCATATTCATTAATGCACATAGCGTAGCACTGGTGGAAACGGTCTTAGCTAAGCTATTCTAAGATATTATGTTTTTTATATGGAACTATCGTGCTATGGACATGTGCTATGGATGCGTGCTATGTTCAGCGCCTACTATCGATACATCGCAAAGCTCGAGCTGCGTATCTTACTCGCACCGCTACGTAACTTAGCATTGGTGGAAACGGTCACAAAGTTTCATAGCATAGCTTAGTTTCATATTACACTAGCCGCTCCGCGCGGTTTCACCCTCGTGGCTGATCTCTTGTTGGTCGTAGCGTGATGGTATATAGCCTATAGCCTTCCTCGATAAATGAGGTATCTAACACCGAAAGAATTTTTCAAATCGGACTAGTAGTTCCCGAGATTAGCGCGTTCAAACAAACAAATTCTTCAGCTTTATAATATTAGTATAGATTATCGTAGCACAGCTGCATATCACATCTCCGGTGGATAAGCACCCTTATTCTCAATATCTCGGTTAGTGAAATTATGGAACAATTGATAAAGTTGTTTTAGTAAGTAGTCTCTTCCGTAGGTGCTAAATGACCTAAGTCCTAAGATGTTGCTAGATATTATAAATATATAATATTAATATATTTTTCAATTTCTTTGACTTATTTTATTGATTGTTATCATTTTACTGTTACTTATTTTTTGATAGAAAGCATCTAATGTTTATTTAATTCTTAAATTTTACTATGATATTGTATCAATAAGAGTCAATATTTACAACATATGTATAAACATAATATTTTGCTTGTATTATTTACAGACTAATAAAATATTCTAAATATTTCAATATCATTGCTATTCTTATTATTATCCGTTCTTACATTCTTGTCGATAAGATATCTTAAGCTAGCACTTGAATCTTAACAACGTAAGAAAGATACAATCTTCATTTTTCCCTTTGCACTAATCTCTGAAGGTGATAACTAAAATCCCAGAAACGAGTAACTTTTATAAACACAATATCATTCTAAGATATGATTCCCGAAAACGCAATTCGATTGTGGAAAGTAGTAAATGGTGAAAGAATAAAATTATTTAAATGAATGGAGAGGATGAACAGATTAGATAAATTTTAAATACAGATTAGATAAATTTTAAATACCATGTTCAGACAAAATACACAATTTGTGACGTAACAGACGAGGTCACTAACCACTACGCCATCGCATGTATGTACATAAACATAACGATGGTTGTATATTTTTGTGAGTTTTGTAATTTTTATCTGTTAACAATAACATATTATGTATTACCTTTTAAAATATTTTAGATCTTGCACGATAATGAGACAATTGCCACTTCTTGGCAAGATATTTGTTCATTTAATAATATTAATATTACAGTTTAATTATGGTATAATACAGAAGAATATAATATGTAGATATTTAAGATATGAAACATTATACAATATACATGTAGTTAGGTTATTAGAATTATATATTTTTCTTGACGTTGGTCCACTTGATGAAGTTGGTCCACTCGACTCAGTTTGAGTAAATAAGCGATAATCTTGAACTTAACCTACCCTGCAATCTGATCTTATCTTATCTACTACTGAAACAATTGAATATAATTCACATATTTTTCTTTTTATTATTAATACCAATACAATTAATTTAAAAAATATTTCTAATCTATAATATAGGTTATATATGATAAAAACTATCCTATGTGTTAATCCAAGTTACCTTCTATATGTATGCTAAATTTCATTGTAATCGGTGCAGTAGAATTTGCGTGAAAGAGTAACAAACATACACACATCCTCACAAACTTCCCATTTATAATATTAGTAAAAACTGAAAAGTAAAATAGTAATAAGTAATAATGTAATAATATTAGTATAGGATAGGATAGTATTACAATATGAAGACAAGGTGTTATTAGAGTCTGGTATTTTTCCGGTATTAAGCCTGGTTGTATTGATTGAGATTTAATATACATATAAATATTATGAACTCTGTGTTTTTATTATTTCTAGTCCTAGTTTATGAAACTGTCGCACTTCAATAGGCTATGAACAATTGAAATACCAAACTGATTATGAAAGTTAATTTTATGTAAGAAGGCGTGCAAATTAGCATACCTAACTCAATAATTGTGAAAATAGTTTTTTTTTTATTTTTTTCGAAAAGGACAGGATAAAAAATGTGCCTACGTGCATGTTCTTAATTTTCGTGTATTCGCAGCATATTTTGTAAATAAAATTGTTATCTTTTTCGCATATTATTATTATGTTATGAATTTACGATATGAATTTTATGTTAACAATTTTATGTTAAATTAAACAATTTTAATATCAGTAGCTTAGGAAATTCAACAAAGAATTTAGTTGTGTAATACGTTAAAAATGTAAATGTTAATAAAACATAAAAAAGGATTAGGAAAATTTTATACCGCTAATAAATAATGACTGTATTCAATTGTCATACACTAAACATGGGGACGTTAATATCTTACAGACGGCATGAAAACATCAATAAAGGTTATGAATTTAATGTGTTTGTACTAAAGTTAACGTTGTTGCCAGATAACATTAAAGTCACGCTCGTAATATTAACGTCTGTTAGGATATAATCAAGGAATAAATAGTAATTACCACTTTAGTCGCGTTAATAGAAGTCAATAGCATTTATAACGTAAAAAAATATTGATATAGAGACTCACCATTATGACGTTGTAACACTATCACTGAACACAGTTTCTTAAATATAATAGATGGGGATTATTGGGATTATTTTAAATAAGTTTTTTTAATGGTCAGTCCGGTTCGTTGGACATCCATGCATTAGTTATCACAATATCCTGCACACTAACTGATTCAATGTAAGGTGGTGGCCTTATACAATTTCAGTCGTGTCAATTGGGATACATTGCCACGTTAATAGTGTTAAATAGCTAATCGATTATGACTGGCCACATGTGTAGTGTTAACATAAACATTACAAAAGTCTTTCTATTGAAAATCATTGAAAAATCTCATTGTATTTGGATAATATATACTCACGCACTACGAAACATAGACCTAGTCCTCGAAAAAAATTACAACATAGAAATCGTGTGGTGTTTTTTTAGATATTTTTCGATACTAAAAAAAGGAAATATAGAAAAGAGAGAAAATGTTTATTCATATAAAATGTCATCATCTCGTAAATCGTATCGTAATATAATAGGCAAAATATTAAAAATGTTTATATATGTATTAGCTTTAGCGTTCTGTTCATCAATATAGTAATAACAATAAATATAAATCAAAATCATTTAAATATATTTTTATAAATAATCTCAGTTAGTCTGTATACAATTTTCCTTAAAATTAATATTCTTTCATTGTTATCCACCTATATTTGTTGCGTGACCCAGTCTTCTCAAGGAAAAGTTCTTGAGAAATATTATTTAGTAGTTCCTATTCCTCTTGTGTGTACATTTTAACATAAATAAATATTTTTATTACTGAATAAAATTCTAAATAATTTTATATGTACGTTTATGTAGACCATATAAAAATAATCAGACATTAAGTTTTGGCTTAGAAAACCGGCATCTTTTTCGCCATAATTCACGCTTGAAACATTTGTTTATTGTAGAGGGATCTGTAATTATACAATATTATCATATTGTATACACGTATTAAAAGAATAAAAATAAAGACTTGTGTAATACATAATATAATATGTATGCCGAGAAAATATAATGATAGATAAATATATTACAAATATTATAACGTCTTCGGATAGATAGAGACGATGGATAACCATTGTAGAGCTTTCAAATTGAATTATTATTATTTATAATTAAATTGTATACAATTCACTATTGTACCTGCGCATTTATTTTCTTATTAGGTAAACTAATAATATAATTATTTTCAGAACATTAAAAGTAATGACTTCAAATATTCAAACCTACGTGTAGGTAATGAATGCTTATTTCTTTGTTTCTGTTCAATCAGCAACTAAAGTAGCATTTTATGTAAAACTTTATTTTTGTTTTATATTATTTAGAATGTATGGCGTAGAACTCACCTGTCAGACAGTGAAATGACGCCTTTAAGGCTTTATGTATTCCAATGAATTCGTGAACACAGATATAACTATCACATCCGATACAGGGTGCAGTATCCGACTACAGTGCAAGTACTACCGTTCGAAGCCGCCTATATCGTATCGGTAATTCACAAGATCCGAGTCACGAGGTGTGAGTGGGTGATAACTTGATAAGGGATAAGGGCGAGATGAGAATGTGACGCGGCAGTGGTCGCCGGAGAATTGACGCTTTCCATTCACTGTTTACGTGACCGACCAGTCACAGACATCGGACAAAACACAACCTTATGTTTCCACAGTTTTTATAACACGAATGTTTTAAAACGAGATCTAGAAAGTCCTTCGCTCTATGCTAATATTTTGTTTTGCTTTTTTACATTGAAAACAATGGACACTTTGTAATTCTTAGAAGATACAAAGCGACCGCAATTATGTATGTATTATGTGTATGATTTAATACAAGTCACGTGTAAACAATAAAATACATTAACTGCTCGTAGCTGGTTGTGAAATCAAGACTCACCTATATACCTTAAATATGTTACAAGTTAGGAATGAGCTTTGCTTTTCATGATTTCCCTAGAGAAAATTATTTTTTTATGTAAATTGTATGTTTTTAGCCTTGTCATAAATAAGGTACCTGCCTTCTTCACATTTTTTATTTAAAAAATTGTTAATAATTATTTATAGATAACAGAAAAAACTACCTGTGTATTTATACTAGGTACCTGTGTATTTATTATCTATTTTTTATATTATAAAGCTGAAAAGTTTGTTTGTTCGTTTGAACGTGCTAATCTCAGGAACCACTGGTCCGATTGAAAAATTATTTCGGTGTTAGATAGCCCATGTATCGAGGAAGGCTGTATAATATCATCACGCTAAGATCCACAGGAGCAGAGCAATGCGGGTAAAACCGCGGAGCACAGCTAGTTAACAATAACTATCGCAAAAGTTTCTAAAGAGTTTAAGTATATTTGTTGCCCTTTAAGGCAAAAACAATTGATCGCATCTGGATGAGATTTGGCACTTAGATAGATTAATACATAATCTGGTTTTGCAAAAAATTATAGCCACACGTTCATTGAATACCTGTTTATTACAAAATTATTATGTTTATGTATATTTAAAAATAATAATTTATTCTAATCTCAATGCAATACTGAGAAATAATATCATCAATTGTCAATCAGCGTGGTATCATTTCGAGAGCACTCGTGACAATAAAACACATAAATCTGGTACATCTAGATATCAATGTTTTTTTAAATTATTTTTCTCATTTATTATTTTGTAAAATTAATGATGAAAGGAGTTAAAAGTTTTCCTTATTTTAAAGTTATTATCTCGGACATGATAGCTAGAACACAATATTTTACCTGCTAGAAATACGAATCTATGAATGAAAGATGACAAAGGAATATTTTACGATAAACTATTATTTAGAATTAACCAAATATAGGAAGTACTTGTGGAATGATATGAAAAAAAAACATATTAATAATTGCCAGTTCTTTTATAGATCATAAATAATTCAGGTAAAATGAATAAATGTGTAAACATTGCCCTTAATAAGTAAGATATATCTTATCTCATTTAGATGAGCTATATCTCGTAAGGGATCAAGGCCTTGTTATCAGAAGAATCGATATCGTACTACTAAGAACTACTGAGAACTTTCAATGAAAAACAAAGATTTTTTAAATAACTTCCCGAACTAACAATGGTAGTAGTAATTCGTTAAAATTATAGCTTGTTTTGCATTTTACATAAGCTTAATGTAATATTACGTAGTAATCACCGACTCCGGATTATTTACTCAGAATACAATTATTCCTTAAATATAACGAAATTATTATTCTGAGAATAATAGACACAATATACAATTACAATATAATATAAATAATATATTTAAAGTATTAAAAACTTTACAAAATTGTTGTAAAGAAGAAACGTTAAAGTCCGCTCATGGGCTACTGCAGCCATCAGTAAATAATCCTTGAATGGAACAATAAAAAAGCGATAAAAAAAGTAATTCTAAATCAAGTGTATGATAAGTACACATTTAAAACAGCCTTGATACAATCGTGTTTGGTTACAAACTGGGAAATGCTTGAATGAAAACGCAATATGGTATGCGTTGTTAAGAAGTTAATATATGGATTAGTTGGGACACTTCAGGTGTTATCTTCGTTTGAAACAAAGACCTGATCATAGCGGCTATTGTCCACGATAAACTACCGCATGCTTCTTTCAAGTGATAATACGGAATTTCACAGTATTTATCTGACACAAAAATTGTAAATAAAGTAGGTAGGTACGAGACAAATTGAAGTGCCTGTCACATGATTGTGGCTTTGTGCCTTCAATATTAAAATTCTCAATGTAAACACTGATAATTTAAATGGAAAGATTTCATAATATTTTACCATTCTAAATAGCAACAATTAATTTTAAGTGATGCGTAGTAATATATTATTATGTAATAAATAGTACGTTTGTGAACTCATAAAATATGTTATAGTTTTTATGATCCCCAAAATTTTCATAACCCAATATATATATATATATATACAACGTCGAGACCAAGCTGCCTGGAAAATATATAATTTCTGTGATTATTATGACCAAAATAACTTTTGTCTTAATCAATTATTCAATTAAAGTGTTAAGCCTCAAAGAATAAATTATAGCGAAGAACATTTTATATTAATGTATTTCATTAGTTATGTTGCACACGTTTGTAATACAGTTATGAATTTCGGAGGTATAAAAATGAAATTTGAAAGGCACACGACGAGGGGATCAGCTTAAATACTGATTTTCATGATACATTTATATCTATTTAATATTGTTATTATTGGGGTGTCATGGCCTGTAAATGGGACTCTGCTCGGCAGGACACACGGTACACAGCTTTCCTGCAGTTCTGCCTAAAGCAGTGCTACGGAACGCAATGGCGTTTTAATCCGTAAAAATCCGGCCATCGATGGCCTTATCCAAGGAGGACGAATGAGGTATCTCCGTCTGTATACATCTATGATTTACCCACGGGGTGTTGAATATAACTATTATAAATATAAGAAAGTGATTTTTCAAATATTAATTTACATTACATCAAACTTACTTACAATTATCTTTTTTAATATTTTCACCTGCATTTATGAAATTATTTTTATGTAGTTACATATAAATATGATATCAATGTATTATGGACGGACGAATGACTCCTATACCATAGGTAAAACCTGGCATAGAGGTCTTTATTTAAACTTCAAGCTCCATGGAGGCAAGGGGAAAAAATCTCTACCTGTACTTTCGAATTCTCATCTGCACTCAGTTGGACAGCTTACAATTAGTGACGGCATAGTGCTGAATCTTATTATTTTATGCTCTTATATCGTACTAGATAGGGTCACCTGGTGGTACAAATGACCCATAGCTTTTTCAATATGGGCCTGTTGTCTATTAACCAGTCAGTAATTTAATACTACTTATACCCATAATTAACGCTAGCGTACCTATTGGTTTAAAACAATGAAAGTAAAACAGTACTGAAATAATTTCTACACAATAATTTGTAATTATTGTAAGTTAGGTATGTCATATACTGGAATTATTTAAAACAATAAATGCTTATTTACCTTTTTTAAGGTTCTAATTTGGATAATTACTGTACTAAGTGTGAAATAGTTTACGAGGATTTATGTAAGGATATTGTTATTATTTAAGTACTTAGCGACTCATATGGCTTTAGTAGTTATAGTATTACTAATAATAATCAGCTGTTTCTTCAACACGTAACTTTAGTACTAACGCATCTTTAATTTTGGCTCTACAAAGAATACTGAATATGAGTAGATTGGTGTGTTTTTTAAATACGCTTAGCGGTTCAAACTTTACAGGCAGATATCACATTTTTGATATTAATTTCGGTGTAAAATAAATTCCTCTCTAAAACTCTATCATAAATTGTCGCAGCAAATCAAAAATTACTATTTCATAAATTTTTATTTTAATACAAATTATATAAAAATAAATTTATAGATCTTTAAATTACCAGAAAGTTACACAAATTATAATTTTTATTTATTTTAATTTAATACATATTTAGAAAAAATCTCAAGTATTTATCTGGTTCTTTGATGGTGCCACCATATTACTCTTTCAGAGTCTTGTATTCATTTCGCTGTAATGAGAGATATAAAAATCCTTTGACTTGGCACAAGTAGAGGAAAATATAATTGAAGGGTTAAAAGCTACTTAAACTTTTCGCAAGCTCCGTCTGCTAGCTTATCACCACGCAAATATATTACATTACTCACAAGTTTTAAAAACTTCTCTTAATTTTTTTTTATTAATCGGATGAAAATATTTTATGTTTTTGAACGCTTACCATTCTTTATTGAATATTTGTACACTTATTTTTAGGTATTTTCTGACTCAACAACATTTTAATTAATTAGTGGATATATTTATTAATTAAATTTAAATCAATTTACGTACTAAATCATTCAAACAGTGCGAATATCTTCCTTAATTAGTTTTAATTACATTGCTTCTAGATAAATAGCTCGCTATAATTTTCTTCATATCATCCATATTCAATACTCATATATTATGTGATGTTTACATACAAGTGTAGATTTTTTACATTTTTATCTTCAATAAATAATAAATTATTGCCATTTATTCTACAGATGTAATGTTGGTAAACTATGATACCATGTATAGGTATTGTTTTTGTTAGTATTACAAAATTTTACACGGGTTTTGCATGCTTTGCAAATATTATTCATTCGATTATTGACATCAGAACTATAATAGACTGCTAATACCATTTAACTTTTATAGGCTGCTAATATTAAGATGCCTCTCCTTAATAATTGACTCTTTTGATAATAATGGAATTATTGGATAGTCTAAATTTAACCTATCATTACAGTTATTGATTTGTTTATTAGGTCGTTCAAGGTGATAAGATTTCTTACTGGTCCATAATCTTTAGTTGTCACGATCTTCGTAAATGTGATAAACAGATCACATGGTTTCAGCATCGCCTCATGGTCAAAGTGGAGACATTTTGTATACGAGTTGGTGTCATTTAATATTCAAGATCGTACCCGATTTCTACACTCGTTTCTGTAATACTTTAAGCATGTTTTAAGGATATAACATACCTCGTAAATTTTGGCTTCCTTACATGGGCAGAAATTACCTTATGAAGCAAATCACATGGTTTTTAATATTTTTAAAATTCGTTACATCTGTGTAAATAACTTTAAATCGTTGTTAATTTTAAAGCATTATATTTTTGTATTTGTATTATAGCAATTCATTTGGTGTGCTAATTACAACGTATATATATTAATGTATTCCACTTTTTTCTTAATAGTTATTGTCATAATTGGGTATTCAGGTTAATTACAGATCGGTGTATAAGTCATAATTGCATGTATAGAAATTATCTAGAAAAATTGTTACACTTAATTACACAAACAATGAGTAATTAATTTTCTGTCTAGAGGTAATATTGGTACGTATATAATTGTTAGTAGTATACGCACAGTATACACATGGTACTTACCGCAGTGGCTGATCGTGAAGTCCTGCCGGTGCCGCCGGTGGTAACCAGGTGTAGTTTGACAGCCTCCACTCCTGATCTCTTGGATTTCTGCCGGGCCGATGATCCCAATACCGGTGAACGTTTTCCTACTTGTTTTTCTTGTTTACTTCCTTTCTTCTCAGGTTTTACATTACTCGACTTAGCTTTACGATCTCGATTTTTCATTTTCACGTGATTAATATTTTTCTTAACGAATTATACTTCTTTATAGCTAAAATCAATTTTTAGCATGGTTCGTTCGGCAGGTTAAATTTAGTGGAAGAATCGATGAAAACAAAAGCGAACAGAAATATATCGGGCTGTCTTTCGTCGAAGGATTGATAAGATATTTATTGAAGTCGAGTTGGAAAGAGCACTGATAAAAAAAAAATAGATTTTCAGGTGCCTAAAATACGTGACGACTGAGGTTCTCTTTGTCATTAATGTCCACAGTTGTGATCACGTAAAGCCTTGAACCACGCCAAAGGCGGAGGTGACGCGGACCCCGGTCCGCCGTTTTTGTTTATTTCAGAATTTACACTATTATATTATGATGTGATGTATGGTTGTTTCCGTGTTAATTTATGTAGACAACATGTAAGCTTGCGACAACAGTCCGGTAAAACTGGCGCGCGCGTGCACTCTGTAAGAACACGCTGCCGCCGATGTCACCACATAACTATTAATTAATTAAAGGGATCTTGTGTCAGAAAAGATAAAACGAATAATATCATGCACATTAATGACTCAATTTTTTTAATGATTTTAAAATTTCGTGCTCATTGATGTTTTTAGTGTATATATTATTATTTTAATAAAAGGACGTCTATCATGACTTAGTATTTTCTTACAAATTATAGTCCTGAAAATGTCTTGAATTTAAAAATAACATAAAATAAACACAAGTAGTAAATATTCATATAGATAATAATTGTGATGCTAATCAATGAAAAAAGGTTCTAGCATTTTTGATACTATCTTTGATAATATACCTCTAATGTATGAAAAGTATTAAAATAATTTGGTCAAAATTTTGTAAAAATCAGTACACAAATATAATATTTGTTTTTATATTTTTTGTCCGATTTTATAAAAGCGCCATCTACAATTATGTTACGACACTGCTTTATAGACATGTCTCCAATACATAGAGCAAGTTCCTAGATAAGTGACAAAAGATGTAAATGGTCCAATTGTAAATGTATAGGTATTACTGGCAAACAGGTGTAGATGTCTCTTGTATAAAATGTATTAAATTGAGAATTTGCTCTTGTTATTTTTGCGGCTAGTATTTAGACTCTACTATTTTCTTTAACATCACTATATTGTCGATATTTTGACTCGTATTGGTTTTAAAAATTTGTTTCTTTAAACAAAAGAAAACTTAAATTGTATGAAAAAGGATGTATGTATGATGTATTACCAAATTGTCGAATGCCATTTCTATTGTTTTAAATTAGAAGAGATGTAAGATTTATTTAAACTTTCGGCACTATTTGAATCACGACTCTACTGGTGAGGTAATATCGCCCCAGAATCGATAGAATAGTTTTATTTGAACTTTAGACGTGAATAACTGGAGAATTTCAATAAAATAGAAACTTTTTATAGAAACAAAAATCTATTAAGGTGTCAACACATAGATTTTTGTTTCAGTTATCCGAAATCAACAGATAATGCCCATCAGATTGAAAAAAAAAACTTATAAACACGTCTTTCCTGTACATGTTATAGCTTATAGTGTAGCTGGGCTCTAAGAATTCCACATCATGTATTCCAGATTTTCAAATTTATAGATTTCGATAATTCTTTCTTTTTTTATAACATTATTTGAAGTACCTACGAGTATTTTATAATATTTCTTATGGAGAAAAAACGTAAAAATGTACCATGGGCCGGGGTGGATCGCTAGTAAATAATAAATATATACATTAAATAAGTCAGGTGACGTAGAGTCCACGTAGAGCCAAGCAAATTTTTGATCTTGTTCGAGAATGTTCATCCAGATATATCACACAACGTTTTCATTTTTATAAATTTGAACTGTGTTAAAAGTAACCCACACATAAGTACATATAGATATTGCCCGCATTACCATTGTTAATAAAACCAATCAAATGTACCTATTTGGATCAATATTCTGCACATACACATTGAAGATACTTGTAATTATGTGATTCTTTCTCAATTGGTCAGCATTCGGCTATTTATAAGCTATTTAATATTTATCAATGAATAGTAATTTTATTATTATAATAATAGATCCAATTTATTAAGATTACACTATTTTACATTATTTTTTATTATAGTATTTATAATACTCGATAAGCGATAGATTTGTAAACCAGCTATTCTGGGGTAAAAAAAACCTTAATTTGAGCATTGAGATAATATTAATAGGAGACGACACCGCCTACATCACTTATGTTCCACTCAACATACGTCATGTGACGTATGTTGAGCGGTATTTTTTAATGGTTTTAAAGTGAAACGCATCAAACATGCCTTCGTGTGTGTTACGATATTGCACAAATAATACAAATAATACGGAAAAGTGCAAAGGAATAACTTTCATCGTTAAGTACCTAACTAAATAATAATTTTTAAAACTTAGTTAGAGCAAAAAAATGGCGCACAGATTTTGTTCGTGGTGTCTCCTCCATACGTAGTAATATTATCTCAATGAATTTGAGTTATTTTTTGCATATTATGTTGAAGAAGTGTAGTAAAGCACCATCGTTACCATAATGATATGAAAGGTTGTGATGATAATTTGGCTCCTGGTCAGCTCTTATCTGAAGAGGAGAACATTTTACACATGCCTACATTTGTGTCAAAGATTATTGATATAAAAGTCCTTATATATTTCAGATAAACAAAATATAATTTTTGTATTTCAATTTATACATACGTACATACGTCAACACTTTGAATGGCTATATAGGTAAGGGGAATAACAGCACATGAATGAAGTATTATTTGAGATATCTATTTTACAGATTAACAATCAGAAAAATTGACAATTCAAAATTCATAACATATATAACATTCAATATTCATAATATAACATTCAAAAACAATTCATATATTGTTTGGTTTAAAAATTTTCTTTTCGTTAAAGCAAAAATATTTTGAATGAATTCCTGTGAAAGAGTAATGGTAGATACCTACTTTATTCATAATTCAGTTCAAGGAATTGTGAAAATTCCAATGAAACGCGGTTCAAGTTTTATGTTGATTTTATTATAAGGTAAGGTAACTAGTTTAAGTCCTATTGTACCCACTTTTGTTATGTTGGCAGCACAATAAAGTGTTTAAAATAAAATTAAAATAAATAATTTATAATATTTTATTACTATTAAAGCTATATTACATGATCACAAATTATGTAACAAACGAGCTATATTTCTTTTACAGGTTCCGGGTTCGATTTTCTTCTGTAGTGCTTTGGATCTGAAAGAGAAGAAAAAAGAAATGTCAGCTGTATAATTTATATGAAGAACATTTAACGACTTATTTTTATTTTAACGATTAAAGACAATACAAGTTTATTTTTTGATTAGAAACAATTAGAAAATATCTAATAATGAAACACTATTTTAAATAAATATTCTATTAGCGACTGAAATAACTCTTGAGAAACAGGTGGGATAAAAATTAGCAAAAGAATTGCTCAAAAAGAATAAATGATAATTCTAATTGATGGGTATAATATTTTATAATGCCTCCTGCCTAATTAGGCATTGTATTTTTAATCACAAGATGGATATGACAAATTTTTAAAATACAAAGAAAGAATACCTATGAACCAATAGGAAATTACAATTACTTGCCATGCTCAACATTTTTTGGACTCTCTCTCAATAATAAGGGTCCTAATTTATCAGTCAACAGAAAACCAATTGGAGTTGTTATGATAATAGCCTGTACCACAAGCCGCATGAGATCTTCAGCATACACCAGCTCACCAGTATGAGATCCTTGAGACATCTTTATTGTGCTTATCGTCAGAGGGCAAAGTACAGCCTGTAAATAAGAATACATTTATAAAGCAACAAGGACTACAACGTAATATATCACTAAAACACGCTTTCTTACACATCCATTTATGCCCAATTGTTACTGTTTCCCTAGAATTATTTGAACAATCGCAAAAATATGCGAATCAAAATAACCTTACAATACCAATCAAGTAAATGATTACGTAGGAAATATTTACGTACAGTATAATCCTACTCAAGTTTAAGAACGTTTAAAATTTTTAATTTCTTTGCCAACTTTTCCAGCAATAATAACATCTGTATAAACTTTTGTAACTCTTGCTCAGCTACCGTAAAATATGACATAGGCGAATTGCGAGAAATGGAGAGTATTAAAAAAGAAGCGATGCATAAGTATTTTCTCAGTAGCTACCTACTGCCAGTGACATTGATAGATAATCCTCTATTCGTTTATACAATCTTTGGTAAGAGATTAGGCTTCAGTTTAAGTACATACCTACGACAAGCCTACAACATAAGTATATTAAAATTGTTACATTTAGAAAAAAAAAATCAGTTTAATTTGCTGGCTGTTTTGAAAATATTTTTATTATTAACTTACAATATATATCTTGCATGTATGAAAGAGAAATCTAATAAGTGTTTCAAGGCTTAAGGGCTGGAAGTAGTTGGTGTTCATTATGGTATCGCTAAGGCGAGGTGCTTCTAATTGTAACTAACTTTATATGGCATTTTTATAGCGAGATTTATTAATTAAACTTATAAAGAATTGTTTTTATGTTCATTGTTTTTCTAATTAGATACAGAATTCAGAGATTCAAATTAAAAAGTAAACCTACATTATTAATTATAACGAGTTTCTGTGTCTCTGTCGTTCAATGTGTCTAAAGGTAAGCGATCACGGAAAACGTTTGAATATTTATAAGAAGGGAAATAGCTTAATCGTTACCTGACGAAAATGTCTGACTACAATATCCCCAATTTCAGACTTATTAGTTATACGAATTGTTGCAATAATTATATTTTATAATATAGATAGAGAATAACATTTTCGGTATTTTTTAAAGTGAAACTTTTATTACATCGTCTCAAACTTTTTGGTCTGTGTAGCGCATGTCGCGTGTATCGCGGCTGCCGAGTAGATATACCTACTCGGCAGCCGACCGTCACGCGACATGCGCTACACAAAGCAGTGTTCGGAACCGTTCGAACAGTTTCACTTTTACCGTGGTTTCATAAAACCACACAACATTTTTTTAAAATAATACTTAGTTTAGTTTTTTTCCTACTGTTATATAAATACATTGCAAAGTTATAATGTACGGCTCGTAAATAATATATAATGTTAAATTATATTAAGCATATATAGCTAATCTATCGAGATAAATTAAAAAAAAGTAGAATGAACAATTACCTCAACAACAGATTTGGGTATCCAGGCACAACAAACATACAATTTTTCTTTCAACTTTAAATTCCAACACATAAGGTAAGCAATTAGAAGTCTTATCGTCAGACATAAGAATAAGATTCCTAATCCCACTAGCATCGTTTCTGAAATACTATGATGAATCTGAAAGTAAAAATATACATATTTATATATCTAACTCAAGAGCAATATTAATAAAAATAACTTTTCTAAGACGTCGATACTATTTTTCAGAGAGTGGATTACATTTATACAATAGAATTTAAGGCTAGGCTCTATTATATCTGAGATTGTAACCAGCAATTTTTCATTCTGTTCCATGCTATATCATTGTTAATGGTGGTTTCGTTTGAGGCTTCTGCAGCTATACATCTGATCAATGAAGATCTCTGCGATACTACGTTTTTCAAAAATAGGGAATATTAAAGAATATAGAACATAGATATTAAATTCAGCTTTATTCGATCTTCACACATCAAAATGATGATATTTCGAAGTATAAAAAGCTTCTCGGTTAGGTACATGTTATAATATGAACGTGTCCTTTAAGGTTAAAATCATTATGACCTGGGTGGTCATAATTTTGAATGGTTAGAATTAATCCAAACTAGCGAACCCTTTACTGTGTAGGGTTCGATACACATTTGGAAATCTATATTCTACATTGTTGCCCGTAATATGGATTGTATCGACTTCTAAGGATATTCTATTTATAGTGTTATTGTAAATAATTTTGCTTACCACGAAAAATGTCCCTGTATACGCAAAGACGAGAGGCTCCAAACCTGACCACAAAATTCTATAGACGGTCGCAGCTGGGTTTTGATTAAGTTTCCATCCTTTTTTAACCCAATGCGAAGCTGCCGTAGCATTACACGCCAACACTGCTACCCCACCTTATGAAGAAAGGAAAATAACGATATATATGAGAAAATGGTAAATAAAACATTTTATAATATACATTTTTCTTAGGACACTTTTTTGACAGTCGGAAATTGGGCTGCTATTTGTATTTAGGATATTGTTATGTTCCTTACATTATTAAAATATTACTTTGTTGAATATTAAAGTTGTGTGCTATCTATAAGCAAGTTGTGATTTATACTAACATTTGAAATATCTTTAAACTCAAAAGAAACAAATATCTAAAATAGTAAATTAAGGGACTTATAAGAACCAAAAAAATCTTCAGTATAATTTTACTGCTATAGAATTTGATGTACAAATGATAAATATCACTTTAGAATCAATAAAGTTTTATCTCAAATTATCTGAAATATTAATAAATAGGCAATAAAATATCAAAATTTATTCGGTTTAGGTGTCTCAATGTTTATTTAACTCTATTATCGTTGTCATTAATTCGAGACTGCATTGCCATATTATTTGCGTTTATTGAACGCAAATAACGGTGGATAATGATAGGTATATATTAAAATTATTAGTTATAAATGCATTGTTTGTTATAATATAACTATTAAGTTAAATTTCACAGGTAGGTACATACAAAAATCATGGTTTAAAGTTTGTAAAGGATATTAATTGATAAGTACATAAAAAATGTTCTATGCGTTATTAAAAGAGGTAAATAATAAAGTCCTTTATGATTTTACTAGGTATAAGTTGAAATTTTGAGTTGAAAAAAAAATTGAAATAAATGAAATGTAAGTTACCATACTAACGTTGACAATTCTTTTATATTTTTTATATTTAATTTGAAAGAGTAGATTTAACTGTTCACATTGCACGTGGGAATAAAAATTAAAATGATCTTTTTATGAGCTGTGAACTTATTTTAATTTTAAGTTGTTTCACAAAAAACATTATTTTAAATCTGGAAAACTGTATTTTAAATGTAATAAGGTATATTAATACAATATACTAAATGGTCAGCGACAGGTGCCAATTACTATAACCA
>CAJQZN010039046.1:1679-34375 GCA_907164685.1 Colias eurytheme | reverse complement strand
AAAAGAAGCACCTAGTTTTCCAATCAAAATCAATTGAAGTAGCTGTTCGAAGCTTTTTTTTAGGTGGAGAGCATGCAGATGTGGTGTTCTTTTTTTTTAATTAAGAATTAATGCATCCTTTATTAATATATTTTTGTCTGCATACTGAATGCACGTAGACAAAGTCGCGAGTATTTATATACTGAGAAAGTCCATCCCCTCTTTCCGCAGATGCAGCTTTTAATGATGATATGCCTCTAGTGACTTTTATAATATCTCCTAGTTCAGAGCTTAATTCAGAACTAGATCCGATTTTATCACAAATGAGGCAATCATTGCTTGTACATCAATACTGGATGGTTCACCCATTGCGACACGTGGCTGCAACAACAAATATTAGTAATATTAATAACTAACTTTTACATAATTAAATTCTACTATTATATTCTAACTTTAAACATCGATTTATTACAAAATATTTATAACTGTTTTCAAAAGCATGTAATATAAATGAAAAACAAATACTTACAATTTATGCCACTATTTTCAAAGTTTTTAAAACTCAGTAATGTTCAGTAATTAACTTTTATCACACTCACTGCACAATAATATAAACATTAATTTTTAATAAACAAAAATCTGAAATAAATATTTTTCGGAACGAAAACAACAGCTACGTATCTTAATATGCTTGACTTATCTAGCAAGTTACAACGTGTACTATCCTGTGACTCCTGTGAGGGCCCGCCATGAACAATACCGAACAGCTGCTGTTATCCCCTCTATTCTCCAACCCGACCTTCATCGGTATATATTTTGCAGTCCCTAAAGATCCAAGATCAAGTTTTCAAGTTTGTAATAGTTGTTCTTTTTAAAATATGACTTTTGACTAAGATAAATCAATGAAAACTCCAAAAAATTAATAATTGTTTATAATAATTTTTAAAAAATTGAGAGCGCGAAAAAATTTTTTTTTAACATTTTTCTATATACTATTAAAAACATATTTTCAAGGTTTATATTAAGATTCATTGACTGGCCCTGGATTCCGAGGTATAAACCTTACGGCGCTCCACTATTATGGCATATTTCTCCGAGAAGTTTGCTTAAAAAATCTCCACATACGGTGAATAAAACTGTATTTTAATGTCACTTACAAGAAGCCTCTTTAATATTTTATACTTCGGATTATTAAGCTTTTTCTTCTGACTTTTGAATAAATTAATATTTAATTTCAAGAAAGATTTGGTTTATCATTTATTTAAAACCAAAAAGAAGTTAACTGCATTATGCCTAGCACTTGGCAGCGTTAATGTGTCTTCTTACTTATTCTTATAAGGTTTTTTTTTTATTTATAACTAAATCAGTACCTATCAAACATAAAACCAACGTTATATCTTATGTCATACGTTAATATAATCAATACGTGACGTACTGAAGGCTGAAGTGCCTTATAAAATCATACGTAGACAGTATAAAATCAAGTATAAATTCACATAAAGCACCAGCTGTAAGACTCCCGCGACAAATATAAAACTACAAGACTGGAATACCAATGCTCAATAACTAATGTTACGTACTATGTGACGTTATGAAATGTATTCAACATAAACTATATGATAGTTTTGTAGAAAATATTCTTTCAAACTCTGTGATTTTGAAGTGACATAGGGTTTATTTGCATTTTTTAAGAGAAATGTCAAATTCAAATTCAAATTTACCTAGACTGTTAGATACTTATATACCTATACTTCCAGTGAGAACATTAGTTAAACGTTAATAAATCAAGCAACAAAAAACCCTCGCAAAACCTTGAGCGTGCTCCAGAAGTATAGATATATAACAATACCACAGCCGGTACGTTTGATTCGAAAGTTTGTTTGTCGAGTGTAAGTCAAACCGATTAGGTACCTCTGGAACATGAGCGCAAAAAGCGAAGCTGCGTCGGGGCGGGCGCCCAACTTCATCAATATTTCAGTGGCCCGCTAATAACTCGCGCGCGGCTTCGCTTCCTTCGAGCGCACTCAATCTGCTGCGGTTTTAAAATTCAAATTTACGCGTTTGCATTTTACGTGCTTTTGTTTTAGCGTGTACCTACTTTGATATACGCAAATACTTAAGTAACGTTTTCTTCACGATGTATCTACAATTAAAATTGACTTGTAGCCTGTGAGAACTTTGGAACTTTTCTGCCACAAGAGCATTAACAATTGTGTTTCTTTTATTCAAATAAACTGCAATTAGAATGATTTCATTAGCATACTCAATGCATTCAAATCAACACAAATAAAATATTTGCTTCATTTCTGTTCCAACATTATGCACAACATATCGCATCGAATAGACGGCACTAAGCCCAGAGTAACAAAAGCATACAATCGATATTGAAACGCGATTGGAATGTATGTAAAAAGGCCACACTCGTGTGCACTGCGCGTCGCTCGTCACCCCAGACCGCAGCCCGCCTGCACTGAGCACGCTGCACTTGAGTGAATAAAAACAAAAGATATTTTTAAAGCGACACGATGTAAAGGTTTGTTAATGGGACGATTGGGAATAGAGCGGTTTGTGGTCACGGTTCAAACGAGAGCGATGTTTCATTAACTATTTTTTGATTTGCATTAGAATTGGAACCAGAAAGATAAAATGGCAGACAGACAGAGAACGGGAAGCGATTTTTTATTATGTAGAGATAGATTTATTCTTACGGTAAACTATATTTATAACATAAAACCATGGGCACAATATCGTCCAATAGATTTAAAACTTTGTAAATGGGAGCAATAAATAAACTGTTAAACTATCGTATTCTTTCTTTTTAATTTTGTATACGGGAGCCATCAATAAATGGATAAGCCGTCATAGTTCATAGCTTGCACCATTCATTCACTTTGCTCTTTCAAAGTTTTCCGAAGCGACCGCGATAAAACTATTATACAATTGTTTTATTACTCAATTGCTGATCGGTTATTAAGTCGATATACCTAATTATTTATTAGGTATATATAATAAAACGTTACATATTTCTATTTAAAAATAATTCATTATTAAATCTATCCAGTAATTGTTCAAGTCTACTGTTATGCTAATATTATAGGTACCTATAGATGATTATAAATATGAGAGTTTACAAACATAATAATCGCAGTGTCTAAAGTAAATCATCTACATGGAACGTTAAATATTTTTATTGCCAGAGATATAAAGCAAGTAGAGCATGATATAATAAATAAAACACAATTAAGTTGAAGACAAGATAATATCATAAATCTGCGTCCCAAGGGAGCGATATATCTGCGTAGCTTACCCGTAGCGCAGTCTACGACGCAGCTACGTCGTAGCTTTGCCTAGATTACTTCTACGTAACACAATATCTATGAAGACTAATTGAAATAGTGTGGTGTTACTGGATTTAAGGTAATAATTAAAAGTTACGTTAAATTATAATGAATAGGTGCATTGCAAATATGTACAGGATAATGAGTATTTATTGTGCAGGTATCGTGTGCCTATTAGTATCTATATTTATATATTAAATAATTATCTTTTCATCGTATAGAAAAATCTTTAGCCGATTTTTTTTGAGTTTAAAAGTATAAAAATTGGCTAATTGCATAACATAACGATTTGAAAATTCGTATTGATACGTAACTTAAAATGTGTTTGTTATTACAAATGATTATGTTTACATTTATAAAGCCACGGCCAGGGACGGCAATATAATACCTTACCTAAATCAAAACAAACAAATATCATATTATTATTTTCATAACATTCCCTGCTACGCAAATATTTTAATATAAATACAAATTTCAAACAATTTGCGGGAAAACCTGTAAAAACATAGAAGAACAAACACCAGGGGAGCAGATCCTACGAGATGATAAAATGTAAACACAAAGGTTGAACGCCGCTGTCCGGTTTCACACGCTCCTCAAATAAAAGGATACATTACGTGCTCGTACATACATCAACACATCCAACGTTAAATATCATTAAACTGATCTAATTGGTCAAACACAATGACATGTATGTAAATAAAAACATATTAATTGCGTTTGGAAAAGTTTATGATACAGGGAGTGAAACTGATGCTATTTAATGTTTGCATAATGAGAAATGTACTTACGCCAAAAATATATTATAATATAGGTTGACCTATTTGAAATTCAGCAAAGATCACTTTATATGAAAAAGCTATCGGTGTATAAATGTATGAAATTTATTCTGCATTGGATACCGACATATTAATGCAAATGCAGAATATAAGTGTCAGTTTGAATGCCTTTTTTGTGGAAAAAGTCACAAAAAAGGCATTCAAACATAAAAAAGTACACAATTCGCTACCGCCTCAAATACTAGGTATTAAAGGAAAATACATTAAGATCCTTCAGTAAAAATTGAATTATAAAAGAGACTCGTAAAGAGGCTTTTAGGCCAAACTAAGGTCAAAGATTTAAATTGAAAAGCGTTTAAATCACAGATCAAAAGGAATGTATTTATAAAGCACAAGCAAGCGTTGAAAGGGAAATAAATTGAGTCTCTGGGTGCCGACCTTGCGCGGAGATCTGTCGGACGTCTTCACTCGCCTCTATTTATAGTGCCTACATTCTATATCCCCAGTAAATTCTAGTGACAACACTGTTAAAGAGCCTGCCGAGGCGACAAAATTGACTTTACTAAGTACAAATGTCACTCCGCACCTCAGCAACAATGCAGCCATCATTATCGACGGAGATTTACATTCAAGCTAAATATGCTTGTTCTTTACACCGCGAAATTAGTTTGAAATATAAAAACAATAAGCACTTTATTGTATCAGGCTATTCTGTATTTGCTTTTTAATTCGTATAATTCTATTCAGCTGTTTTATACTTTTTTTTTTGTAACCAATTGCAATTAATTTATTTTCAATGACAAAAAAGTCGGTCTTCGGTAACAGTTCCTATTTTAAATTTAACTAACGAAATTTTTATGCCTAATCATAAATACCTATTCACGATTAAAAATTCTATTTGAAAAGGCATTACCAACAAATCCAATAAGTATCCACTGTGAACGCAAAGGAATTTCCTTAACAAAACAAAAGTAACAAATAAATTTGCGAACCCTTCAAACAGAACGCGAATAAGCCGAGAAATGTTCAAGTATTGAACGGGCTGATTTTACCGGGGACGGATTATAAACCTCAAAACTTATTTTAATAACATTAAACTGTTAACAACTTAATTAATCCAATTTTTGTTAAAAAATAATATAAGGCAGTTTTCCATTCGAGAATAACAAAGACGGATAAAAGAGAGCTTTTGCATTTTATGTTCCCCTGGTTTCTAACAATAACATTGCTGGTTTTCCTCGTAAAATATTTATAAAATCTTTGTGAAAGTAATGTAAGTTTTCCATGGAAGTTAAAGCAACTTGGTATATTATTCCATCGCATTACATTGCACAAAGAGAAAGGCATAATATTTACAGAATAATTCGCTAAAAAAGAACGTCATAATTGATATTTTCCGTAGAAAAATATATGTTTTTGCGTACAAAAACATATACTTTTAAATATCGAAGCATTGCAAATACATAGGTATTGACCACATACAACCTTTCATTAGTTTGTAAAATTGTATTTACTTGAAAAAATTCACACACAAATCAATAGGTATATACAGTGCAACCTCGATATAACAAATCTGAAGGGAACAAATAAATATTCGTTATATTAAGTAATTCGTTGAACTGAGGTTCGTTATGTTGAGGTTAGGTTGGTCTAAAATTCGTTATATAGAGGTCTTTTTGTGGGTCTTTTACGTTTCTGATCCATTTCAACTTGAATCTTAAACAATAGTGACGAGCAGCAGTTTTTACATTACTTTCCAATTTAAATTAAACAAAAATGATCGTTTTACGAACAAAAGCATGTCAAAACCTGTCGCGACGTGAATCACATACTAAAAAATTAAGAATCATTACATTGGTTGGAACTTTATATAAAGGTTTTGGGTTGACGAAATTCGTTAATTAGAGGTATTTATACTTTTCTTGATAGTTAAAAATGCGTTATAAAGAGGTTGTTCGCAAAAAATGTTCGTAATGTAAAGGGCTATTTTGTATTGAATCTTATGGACAATTCAAGGGGATTACGAAAAATTTGTTAAATCGAGGAAATCGTTATATTGAGGTACGTTATATTAAGGTTGCACTGTAATACACAATCATATATCTTGAGCAGATTGCCTTGCACAAGTAGAGCTCAACATATTTTAAATGATAACCAAATCAAATCCGTCCCTGGCCGATCCGAAGACATCCAGCGCGGTTAACTAATCCCTTAAAGAGCTGAACCGTGATCAATATTGTCGACTTGAGATCTGATGGATATCTATTATTTAATATTTCACCGTAATCTCTACAAAGGCTTGGCTTTAAACTATATCGCCATAGATATAATACTTTGGCCACGTGTCTAAATTAATTAATTATGGTATATGTAGGTTAACTTTATAATTATTATTAGTCACGAGACTATAATAATATAGGTTTATCTAATGAGAATCTTTTAACACGTGCTATATTGAAAAACATAATACATCGAGTAAACAACATTAACGTTCATTTTCCATTTCACTGCCATCTCCTCCGAGGGCACTATACATACCTATTATCTCAAACTTACATAACATCAAAATCCGTTTAGAAGGGGTGTGAAGCAACGAGGGTTCTTACAATGTTAATAGCTTTAAAACTTATATTAGGTTTAACTTTGTAACCTACATCGCCATTATAACTTTTATTAAAAGTCCTCAAATTATTTTAGACTAAAAAGCTCGACGAAAAATAGATATTTTATTTTTAATTATTAGACCGGGAGATACTGACACAAAATTTCGAGTCATTTGTAACAAGGATGGCGGTTCTACAGGGGTCTTAGTACGCAATGACAAAAAGAAAAATGATGGTGTGAACGCTGGTACCGGTGGCTTAGTCGCGTGGGCGTTTGTCGAACTCGTCGGAAAAATAGCGAAAGTCAAACGATTTGTAACACAAAAATTTTAGAATTTGCCGATAGCCCATAAAAAAGTAGTAGGCGGTAGTGTCATGCCATACTTTTCCGGTGTGACTTACAGCCCGCCATACCGACGCGAATGTGTTGATTTAAATAAAACAATCATTCAACCATTTGTACCAGGCTAACTTTTGCACAGGTAACTATCGTCGTGCAGCCATTTACGAAAATCGCCATGCCATACTTTTCGGACGATTCCAAATGGTCGCCATACCGCCGAAAATCTGCAAAAAATTTTTATTTTGCCAAACTTTTTGTACCAGTATTGCATTTGGATTTTTGGAGAGTATTTGATAAAATGTGACCATTATTATATTCGCCATACTTCTAGTAGGGGGAAAAAGTGCTGTCATACTTGAAAACTTAATTTATTATTAATTTATATAAGTGAAGATTTCCAACACATAGATCTTTGAAATTTTGTATTTATATTTGTTGATCCTCAAACTTACAGGAAAAATAAGTGCCATACTGTTACAAATCGTTTGACTTTCGCTATTTTCCGACGAGTTCGACTAACGCCCACGCGACTAAGCCGCCGGTACCAGCGTTCACGCCATCGTTTTTCTTTTTGTCATTGCGTACTAAGACCCCTGTAGAACCGCCATCCTGTTACAAATGACTCGAAATTTTGTGTCAGTATCTCCCGGTCTATATTTTGATTTCTTCGTTATAAATCTAAACTTGACAAAACGATGACAAGGCGACATTTAACAAATATAACAGCAAATGAGCTCTTATTACTACGGAAATAAGAATTAGTTTCATTCAATTTATTTCCCGGGCCAACCGGGGGCTGAGCATTTGTGTCGCTTTATAACATTTAACTTGGACAATGTCGAGTCACTGCCAAAACGAGTCTGTATTTAGAGGAGAAGAAAGGACGACTTTTTAATAAAACTTTTTACAATTTTACAATAGCGTCAGCTATGAAAGAGACCGGCCTGAATAGACAGTCATGACACAATTTGGGTATCTTTAAGCTAAGAGTAATAGGAGTTTTAAAATTATAATAAACTATTTAACTTTGTTTTTCCTGCTCTATACCTACAAGAATTCTAATCTCCCCAATAATGGAAAGGTTGGAGATGATTCCTCAGTATATTACGATCATATTAAATTATTCCTTTTGTATTCCAGAAATTACCTTATCCACTACATACATCACGCAAACAATTTAATATTAGAGCAAATACACTGGCGTATTTCGTACTCAAGATCATCAGTATCAATTTCAACATTACGTGCATGCCTCAATATCGCATGTAAACCCGCAGTACGAACATACCTACGGATAAAGGTTCGCGTGACACGCGCCCGTGGTCGATCCTCATTGTCCTAATTAAGACCTTTGTATACACGAGCAGTCGCCGAACTTTTATTAATGGACTCAAATTTAACAGGTGCGGTCAGCGCTATGTGCTCGCACCGATAATTAAATCACTATATTCAATGGAGCGAAGAATTATCGTAGATTGCAATTTGCATGTCGCGACCTCTGTGGAGGCATTTATAATTAAACATTTCGAAAGGTACTACGCAAAGAGCTTCTAAAAATAAAAGCTAAATTTGCAATTGGTATTCTCGTTCTATAGGTAGTCTTAAATTGGTAAATAATTTGTATCGTCCTTACTGTACAAAAAGACTTTATATTTTGAAGTTCAAACAGTTTTTTATTGCTCAATTAAACGATTAAGCGCCAATTAAAACAAATTGAAATAACTTGTACATTTTGTAACCTTGCAAAACGACCCTTCTGTCAGTAGGTATTCAGGCATTCCATTCCACCCTAACCCTAAGCCAATAGGCACAATCAATCGTCCAGCTACAGAGGCCAATTACTCCCGCCACTTATCCATGGCTACACCAACACCCTTAGAGCAACTCCGGCTAATGTTTGTGGAGCGGAGACTGCAGGAGCCGCTGATGACAAGCGATGTCGGGAGTCAAGTGGTTATAATAAACATATCGTTTACGATTTATAGTCGACTACTGTTAATATTGACTGCTAGTGAAACAGTCTGCAATTTTTACTAAACATTAAAAGGTTTGTTGACTTTGTGAATAGTAATTAGGATATACCTATTTTTACACTTTTAACAATTTTGTCAATTTGAATTCAGAACTAGTGTGAGAACTAGTGTGTGTGTGTGTTTAGTGTATTGAATAATTATTTGATAAGCGATTATTATTTATTCATTATGTATTGGTATTATTAGATTGTAAATAGATATTTAACAATAATTCTAAAACATAAATTCATTCATGATTTAACAAAAACACATATACAAGAAAACAGCAAATGTATAAGCGCAAAAAGGGGACACCAGTACGAAGGGGCGAGCAAAAAGTTAAGTAACAAGAAGCTACAAACTCCCAAAAAAATTAACTTCCGCTTCGAAATAAGATGAGCACTTTATTACAGAGGGTTGTCGGAACCGAATGTTATTTCTGAGTGGCTAAAAAGTGTAAATACCCGCGATAATTCTCATCCAGTAGGTACTCGCTTCAAGTTGCGACTCTCGTAACAGCTTTAAATTGCTTCTATACAAAAAATCTCGTGAAACTTTTGCTATTTCGTTTTATAAAGAAAATGCATAATATTACAATAAAAATATTAAACTTAAAGATGTAAACACACTTATGAATATAGATTTGACAAAAGAGCGAATTCTCATCACCTCACAATCCGAGGTGTACCTACCGATTAAATTGTAGATAAGTGATAACGTAAAGGTGAGGTTGGGACGTCTGGGATCGGACAAGTATGTGCCAATGTACACTCGGCTAAACCGTTTATCTTACCCGCTACCCACGTCTTCGACTTCGGAATGCGTGCTAAGCTTTTCTCTTTTATGATCCCCTGGTAATACGCGATCAGTGTTTTTTTTTTCTATTTTATTTTTAGTTATATTTTGAAAAAAAAAATGATTTATTAAGCAAACAGTCTTAATTTTAAAAATAAATCAAATTTCATCTGCATTTTCCTCAGAAATTTCCAATATACAACTGATAAATACAAAAATTTGCGAATCTTCTCTTTTTGAGGTCGGTTAAAATTTAATAAACGCTGTGAGGAGCAGCTAAGTTGCGCAATATCTTAGCATTTGAGCGTTATGATGATTCCGAGCCTTAACTTATTATTATACGAGTACCTACTAGATTTCCGCCCGCGGCTTCGCCCGCGTTTTCAAAGGAAAACCCGCATATTTTCCGTTCCCGTGGGATTTCCGGGATAAAACCTATCCTATGTGTTAATCCAAGTTACCCTCTATATGTGTGCTAAATTTCATTGTAATCGGTTCAGTAGTTTTTACGTGAAAGAGTAACAAACATCCATACAAACTTTCGCCTTTATAATAGTAGTAGGATAATTAAATTTTACTCTAGATTCAATGAAATTCGCTTTTACGCTAAAAATAGAAACCATATTTAAATGATATGATATAAAGGCAGTATCTAGATAGAAATATGATGCTTATTCAAATATGTTAGCTCAATAGTATCTAATATTGTGCATAACTGGCTCAACTGTAGTTGTAGCACAGAATACACAATAGTAGCTAAACGCTAGTACAATATATTGACAAGATAATGCATTGTATGCAGAAACTTGTCCTTAGTTCAATAGTTTCAGACGGCTTATAGCTTCTCTACTAACTTCAAGCCTTTATGATGTCCTGGTACACTCCAAGTTATTTTCGTAATATCATACCACTATTACTTCTTAGTTAGAGTATTTTGGTACGTACCTGAAACCAAGATAAAAAATAAATTATTTACAGGTAATATTATAAGTTAATATTGACGGACACCTCACAATACGAATACCATATTGAAGTGGATCAGAGAATTATTATAGGCAAACTGCCCGAACGTGACTGTAAAAATGATTTGGCAAAGGCCGAATGAATGAAAGAATATATTTTTATTAAAACCAAACCCAAATCAGCAAGAAACTCTCGAGATTGACATGTATGGAAAAAATGGATCAGTGACTGAACCGATATATTAATATTTATGGATTATGTATTAGAAGATGAATAAAGTAATATATTAAACGCATTCAATCGCTAAAGGGACCAGATGTTCAGGTAATTTCGTTTACGACGAAAATCACGTATTTCAGTATTGAAAAAGATCGTATCATTAAAAATTCACGTTATAATATGGAGAAGGTACACCATACGGTGTAAAAAGGTCTTTAAAATTGAATATACATTCAATTTTGAAATATAACATACAGTTAAAATCAATACGATAGCTAGGTACTAAAATTGATGTAATCGTATTAAGTTTATCAAATCAACAATATATTGTATATTTTTTAATAAAAAATTTGTCCATAAACATCTTTCATGTACATCACAGGAGCGTGGGATCGTATCCAATAATTCGTTTCCATGTTGCCAAATTGAATACCCACTCGGCAGCGTAATATTGCCAAAAACAAAAGCCTTGCAAGTATTCGTGTAGACGGAGACGTGATCTGCATGTGCATCATATATTTAAATGATATGCAGAAGAACTGTTCTTTAACATTGATACAAAATATACAGTCAAAATACATTAAATATTTCATGTGAATATTGAACATAAATATCCACGTTCCTCTCGAAAAATTAATACTTAGCAAAAGGCAAAAATAGGTCCCTACATTCCATGTTGAGAAAACCACATCAGTATAATCGGTAATAAAAGCGAGCGTTTCTATCATAACAAATTAAATGAACATTTTCTGTTCCGCAAATAAAAATGAGTATAATACAAGCCGTAGGTACCCCATGGCAAATTTATTGCCGTGAAGAAAACGCATAAATCTAAAG
The DNA here is from genome assembly GCA_907164685.1 of Colias eurytheme. Taxonomy (NCBI): domain Eukaryota; kingdom Metazoa; phylum Arthropoda; class Insecta; order Lepidoptera; family Pieridae; genus Colias; species Colias eurytheme. The sequence goes on along the minus strand of CAJQZN010039046.1, from coordinate 22,507 downwards.
AGTTGAAACAAAAGTTAACATTAAAGAGCTGGCGGTAAATCATTTGGGACTGAGGAAGCGTCTAAAGAGATATCTTGCTTCTAAATTGCGAATAGACATCTACCGGTATACTTTACTGAAAATATAATCATAATTCTGTAGACGAATCAATTAGAAACAATTTTATGTAATAATTATTTACAAAATGATATCTCGTTGCTTCTTGAAACTGTTTGATATAAATATGTAGATGTACGTATTAAATATAAAGCGCTTTCTAACTATATACACTAATTTTATCTGTCAATAATAATAATTTAAGAAAGATTTCCCATATAAATGATTTTTAAACAAGCCCTCTGCACTAATAAAAAATTATAACAATCGTTGAAAATGCACTGGGGTAACAGAAACTTATGGTATTGCGTGTCAGAACAGAACAGGCATAAGTAATAATAAATTAATTTATGAGCAGCTTTCTGACCTTCGATCGATTGGTCACCAACCCTCACGATATCAAGGTCTCAACTTTGCCTTACATACCTAATACCTATAGACTTATAATTACCTATAGCTAATGCTTTAAAATTTATTGCATTAATTTGTCACCAAACTAATTGAAAGGGATTGATAAAGCAAATACTAATTTAACATTAGGTATATAACATAATCATCAACATTCATTTAAATAAATGTAAGCCCCAGCCCCCATGTACAAATCTATTTGGTCAGGTTTGCCTAAAATAGCGTGACGTATAAATTACAAGTTTATATTTAAACAAAAATATAAACTTCGCAAAAGATTTTATAATATAAAGACTATTCTGTATTCATTTGTAAATCGTCATATAGGTATAGACAATAGAGTGTAGTTATATCTAGCTACGACTGAGTTAGGCATTACACAAATACTAGGCAGGTGCGGAGTGTGCACTACGGATGTTTGTAATCGAATTTCCTGCAGTTTGTCTTAGCTTTAGACAGGAAAACGTGGTATACATTGACTATAGGTATAGGATTGCAGGTTGTATGCTAAAAAGTACCTACTTTTTAGTTAATTAATTTCTTAAATGAGTTACCATCATGTTTTGCTGGTCAATTAAGGTTCTAAGCTTCTAAAATAACAATGAATTATAAATACACATAAGACAATTCTATTCTGAATACCATCATACGGAAAAAATAAATTTATTTCATACACACAATTTACTTAAACTTACTAGGAGGACTCATCCACTTTCTGTATTTGAAAATTGTATGAAATAAATTTCTTTTTCATTTTCATTTTTCATTTTCATACGGCATACCTACTAAAAAACTGTTCAAATGTTAAAGAACGTGTTTGTAAATATAAATTTATAAAGCATTTGAATGCCATAAAACAAAAAATATGAATTTCAACGTGTTCGTATTTATAGATTACGTGCCTATTTTGAATAAATTTGAATTTAACTTAAAGCAGGAATGATCAAATATCAATTATTATAATTCGTGGATACATAAAACGGCTAAAGATCGACCGCTATATTCAGACCAATTAACAAATAGGTACACCAATCAAATGTACCTACCAAATGAAGCAAATTCATTGGTCCACGAACAGTTCCTGTTTGAGATCTCACAAAGCATCCTTGTTGTTCAAATGGAGTGAAATACAAACACTGGAAGTACTGGGCACTCTGCTAACCGCAGCTTCAGTACATCCGCCCAAGTCGTCTTTGCATGTCTCTAAGCTGGTGTAACTAAAAGCTTTTAACGTCATTCTAACTAATATAATCAAAGTTTAATAAACTACAAAGTGTCTTATTGAGAATAACTAATTGAAATATGACAATAATATACCTAAATCAATCTCACAAATAACGGATTATCCAAATAATGCCAATTATCTGTGTGCATTGTTTTGAGCAAATGGCTCGTGTAAATTTGCGTAAAGTTTGGTATTATAGATGGCAAATATAATTAGTGTGGCCACAGCGTCCCGCTGCAACATACCATGGTCATTTTATATAATTAATCATGTAAGGTTACGTTGCGTTCGTAAATTAGTCCTGTTATTATATTCCAGATAGGCAAATCTGTATAATGAACTTTTACGTAGGTGTTAACATATACCTAACAATAAAAACACAGATACAAGTTTTTATTTTCCAAACAAAGAAGGTTCTCCATGCAGCCAGTATATTTTTAATATTGTAAAGGAAGGCTCTATAAACATGATGTCTTTTTCGTGAAACCAAAGTACGAGTATGTAACTAGTTTATTTTTAATCTGATGCGAATCCTATTGAAACGTAATATTTACTCTCCGGTGTTTACACTAACACAATAATTGTAGTTACGCTACAAACAGCATCAACCCTTTACTACGTTAGAGCATTAAACAACAAGCCTTTACAACGTTAGAGCTTGAAACGACAAACTAATATCGTTTAAAAATTCAATTAGTACTCTCTCCAACTCTACACTCTACATCATAGAGTACACTGGAGTGCAGACGCAGGCCGCACGATAACAGGCTGAACGACAATTTCCGCGCGCGATTACCCCGACAGGTCCAATCACACTCATGAAGCAATTTGCGCGACTGTACCTACTTTTCACACATTTGAATCTGCCCACACGATTACAACTCGATCTGGAATTGTTATCGAGATGAGAAATGTTTTTTTTTATATTTTAGTTTTAAAGGGGTCTTAAATAACTCCTGTCATTTTAACCACATAATAAGTGTGAAACCTCTGAAGTAATTAGGTATACAATACAAATTATGTGTTTAGAAGTAAATATCAAATACAAATAACATAACGCAGCTATTTGACGGAGTTAGCATTCGTAGAAAATCTAGAATTTCATTCTGAAATCCATTTAAGTTACATATTTCAGAGAACTGTAATTTTGATCGAGCTCATATAAATTCTACATACAATTTCATATTTCAACGCAATGGAATTTCGCAGAATATTCAATATTAAAACACAAACTCTTACAGTAATTTGTAATTTATTTTGCGATATCCTGAAATTACGTACACTTTTAACTTTATCATCCTCAAAATAAGTAGTATAAAAGTTTTGTAATAATATATTGTATAAATCGAAGCTAAAGTTATTCTTCTCAATTGCAAAAGTTTCAAGTTGAGCTCGAGCGTTCAACTTTCATATTATTTTCTATTTATTATTTTTGATATATTGAATTGAAGGCATTCTATACGTATATCACAGTAATTAAAAGACAAGTCAATTTAAAAGTAACTAAACGAATCTCATAGTCCGATAAGCTCTTATGGAAACACAGAAGAGTGATCTTCAAGCCATCAGATTATTGATGTGCTTAAAAAATAATTGTATAAACCGTGTATGTAATAGGTATATTTATAGAATATGCACCAACGAAACCGAATTCAAATATTTTTCTTAATTTCACACACGCAAACCATGCACAAAAAGGAAGCAAGTTTATTAAATCAGGTAAAGCAAAACACAAATCGTACTAATACAAAAATAATGAAATAACGGTAAGTACCACTGGGCGAGACCCGCAAATCTCAGGGGAAAGGTCTTGATAAACTATTCAATGTTCCGATAGTTTGCCACTAAGTTGGCCCTAATGTTCCCTGTGTGGGGAATATTTAACATCATATAGCAATCAACTAGAATCAATGTGAGAAGAAAACAATATGTGAACAATCGATTACAAAATTATAGGAAAGTTTATAGAACGAAGACCTTTTCATATTGATAAAGGAACGTCTCAAGGAATAAGTGATAGTTATTTGACTGTTCCAATTTTCTTTTTTAACGTTCATTATTTTAAAAAGTAAAAATAGATGAGCAAAAATACCAAATATATATATAATACTTTCAATATGTAACTAATTAGTTTCCAGATATTTATACCAATTAATTTCAAGAATTCATCCCACACATTCCGAACGAAAGAACGAACGTTACGTTACCACGATACGCTATCATTAACACCTACCTGCTAGTTATTATATTAAATAATTAATTAAAAGTAATAATCGTTAAATAACTCTAAATATAAACTTAAAATAATCTATTTTACCAGGAATTGACAGGAGAGAATGAGTATATTCAATTTGTTACAGTCGCATATGTTTATATAAAAGAAAAGTTCCAACAATTTATTTAAGTTTGAAGTAAAAGTATCCTCAATCCTAATTCCTAATGCACGAAAACCAGACTCTCTATGACTAAGCCCACACATCTAACCCAATAGAGTGAGAAAAACGGAATATTCCCATTGTCTTACATTAAGTTACGTGATACGAAGGTTTCTGAGCCGGCGGCATTTTGTGACCTTTACCGTTATTGCTTGTTCCCGTTTACGTTACAAAGGGTGACAAATAAAGCTATACAATATGTAGATATTGTCACAACATGGGTGTATTTTAAGCGATACTCCCACATGTTCTTTTGAAGGTGGTTTTATAGATCTACATTCTATATACATAAGATATGTAATAGAACAAAACATACGATCTAACCATGTTATCAAAGAGTTCACGTCGTTACGTTAAGTGAATTTGAAAATTCTTCCACTACAACCGAAGCAAATAAACGTTTTATTTTCCCCATTAAAATATAATCCAAATCAAATCGATACCAAGACCGCATAAAGCCCTTAGAGGTCAAAAGCGTGACGAGCGAGAGCGGTCACCGTGTAATAGAAACTGTCGGATGCTTAGTAATGATGAGTCGTTTGTACCAGGCTCTCATAAATATTAAGGAGCTTTCATACACGTGGTTCACATCAATCATTCATAGAGCAATGTGTTTGTAATCCGGAATAAATCGTATTACATAATTGCTTGTCCTATGACTTATGTCGCATATTATTTAGTTGAATCGGACTCGAATGAATTAATCATAAAAAAGTAAATTTTAATTTAGAAAAAGGAAATCATAAAGCAATATTGGATACTACTTACACGAAATTATATTGGTTATGAGGAAAATTATAAAAAGGAACCTACACATTACCTACTCCGTTCGATCACAGCAGAGTCAAAATTTACTGGGCATAACGCTGTCGTAAAAACCCAGCGATAAGACATAAAAACGTATTAACCACTAATCTTGCCTCGTGATATTTTTTATGGACAGCCCCAGCCCTGATATTTTTTTCAATTATACTGGCTACGTATATTTAGTGTAATTTCCTGTTCCCCGTAAATGTTACATAAAAAACAGAGCTAATTTATTATTAAAACAATTTTATCAACCGCAAACCACCGCAGCATCGTTCATTAATTTCATTATTTCACGCATCGATTTTCTAAACAGCATGAAGGTTGATAACGAGAGTCGACTTGCCTACAAACAAAAAATGCGAAACGCTACAAAGGATGAAAGCAAATATTAATGCTGTTGCCTGTATTCATCTATTCATGGCAACTTAAAAGTCTTTAGGAAGCAAAGGAAAAAAGGGGAAAAGGTAAGAATGTACAGTACTTATGGCCCTCTGCGAGAATAAGCGAGGCGGCCGCACAAGCGCCGTGAAATGTTAACGCGACCCGAATCTGAAATGGGCCGGCTCCGGTGTAAGGCAATCGCTTTAAAAGGCCCAGTGTTGCGCCAGCCGATGAATCTCTCTGGGGACTGATTTAACAAACGATATTTATGGGTGCGGAACACGATCGGAAGTATTTATCTGCTCTTATCATCGATGTGCAAGTTGTAACATTTCTTCCATTTAGTTCATAAATGTATCTGGGTAGTACAAATTCTAGACACTTCGGCAATAAGAGCGCTTATATATTTGTGTGTAGGTACATCGGTATATCAAACTACGCGAAAAAAAAATATTATTATTCCTACTTCTAGCTCGCACACTCACAGACATACAGACGATCCTACAAACACATGACATCAAAGGCTTTGCCACGACAACACCACGTGAAACGCGTGAATCTTTAATTACTTCTAATTACGTGGATCGCAGCTTCCCGTACGCGAGTGTGCCTCGTTATTGTTCTTTGGGGTTACATTATAATCTGCCGGTTGAGTGACAATATTAACTGTAGGCTGTAATGCGAGTGTAATTAACAGTATATTATAAACAGTAATAAATAATACGGCTGCAGGTAATCACAATCATTTTTAATATATTAAGCTTTGTTTAGGCACTCTTCTAGCTCACTTGAAAATTAATTAAACAATATAAAGACCGATTCTATGTATATACGATTTTATCGTTATATTATACTATGCCGATATAGATCTCTAGTTTATTTAACCAAACACTGAGCTGGGAATAGGTACAAGCTTGCAAATGTCACGTAAGGGCATTTCGATTCGTATCAACATCGCAACACCTGATACACATAACATTTTAAGAACATCCTCTACACACGTTGCCTGTACAACGTATTCAAAGGTTAAACCGTTGACATTATATACCTTGCCTAGAGAAAACATGGAAAATATTTAGCGAGCGTTGGCGGTAATCCGATAGAGCAATCAATTATGGTGTGAAGCAAAGCCTGCGGGGGGGCCGTCAGCCGGCGAACGCGTTACAACCTCATACATTGTGGAAGCCTTGCTACATTTAGAGCTTATTTCAAGCGAGTAAGTGCCCATCATTTAGGGACATTTGAACGTTATAATGAGAATTAGAGTTAAAATGAAAGCTTTAAAAGGTTCAGGTGTTAATTCATCGTTTTCTAATGAGATGTTTGCATCTATTTTTGTAGCAATATTATTGGATAAACATAAGTCTGTTAATGGCGGATACTTTGTAATCAATGTTGTCGCTTATAAAGAAAAGGATTATGTTATGTTTTTAAATGTTCATAAACAGTTTTCGCAAAAAAATTACTATACCTACAGATGCATTTTTAAATAGTAGGTTATAACTAGTTATAAGCAAAAACGTATAACACCTATTCTAAATATTACTGATGATGAATGATGATACAATTTCCATCTAGTCCTGCCTCACGCTCTTAATATTTAAAGAAATCCTCAAATAAGCAGACAAGCAGTTAAATCTATCGACAACAATATTACTAAAGCACACAAGAGCCAAAGAGCAATCATCAAATATCCGTCTTCAATTCTTCACAAACTCGCCTTTACTTCCCAGAACGCAAACTAAATAAGACATGTTAACAACTAATATAGCAAACCCATTTGGTAAGTGAATTTCCCGCTGCACAGTGTAAGGAAATCGCAATCTAGCGGGATTTAATTCAAAATTTGAACAATGATTTATCTAGCATTTATTGATGTCTATTTATTCCTTAGCTACTACTTAATAGGACAGCTTATTTTTTTCTTATGTGGGAAGTTCAACATTAATATGAGAAATGTTTATATCGGCAGCAAAACGGAGTCACACTCACTACGTGTTTTCCAGTGTTCATTTGTGCCAATTCCGTTTACTTAGTACGAAGCGATTATTAAGTCAATAGTGTTTTTTACTTTATTTATTATAGTGTTTGTGTTTAATACGTAAGTACATACACATTTTGTTTGATTTATAATAATCAATAATAGGCAAAACTAACCATTTCTGTTAGGACACGAAATATACTTCGATTTATTTAGATTTTAAGTTCATTGGACCCGAAAACACATTATATAGCATAATATAGACAAGTGTATACCATCACAGTAAAGCTGATGATTTAAACTAACTGATGCAACTCAAAAATTTTGCGCTTTTTTGCGGCACCCATACATTTTTTTTCAATTTTCAGCATGGCTATCGAAATAACAAAAATGCAAATTTTCGAAATTTGGTCTTCTAATAGTAATCAATTTGACGAATTATTTTCATTTTTTATGTGTTATTATCCTCGAGTAACTTATAATGGATTTTATAAAAATAAAATCAAGTGTTTGTTGAGAGCATTATGCCAACAAATTGAAGTTAAATCGACTACATGCCGTCGTCATCGGGATCGTTTTTTTTAGAAAATAATGTGGTTTGGTTAAAAACAACTTTTTCGCCTGAAAGTGTTTTACTAACTATAAAAACACTTATTATAACCTATTTCAATCAAACTAAATAATTTCCATATCATCAGAATTAAATCCCGCTAGATTGCGATTTCCTTACACTGTGCGCTGGTCTGAATGCAGTCTTGTACCTACTATATACCAGTATGTATTGAGTCTGAGCTCGTTGCAGCAGATTGCGATACCGTCTCGAGCCGAGGCATATCCTAGATGCGAGATGAAACAAATTTTATCAAACCCTCTATTGGCTTAATAAACTTATGATGAAACATCTTTGCTGTTTTCAAAGAGTAACTAGTAAAATAAATACGCTTCCATTTTTATTTTCGTTGAAACCTCAATTCGATTGAATTAGTGTGTTCCAATCATATAAAAATACGAATACACTTTTCACTTTAATCAAATATATGAATAACTGGCAAACGAAATATTTTAATCAAATTCGTTTACTTTATTCAATAATCGTCCTTTGCTAGAAGAAAATTACAACATGCCTATTTAATTAAAAGCAAGACTTTAAGTTAAATAAACTTCCAATTAAAACCAAATTAACAAAGGCAGTGCGAGGTCAAACAAAGGTATTCCAAAGATAAGTTTAAACCGAGTTTAATTTAGATTAAAGTGAATATTAGTGCACCAGATACTACTTAATACTATAACTTATACTATAACCTTAAATAATCCGTATTTAGACAATAATTCGATTATCTTGTTTTAATTACATTTTGATTGAGTGTTAGAGCTATTGATTATCATTAATAGCAGTTTTTAACAACATCGGCGCAAGTCTATTTTCAAGTTTCAGATCAAGAACGAATGAACAAGTTTGTTAGAGATATCCCACCTAAAACACTGAGAACTTATACTAAAGCTTTGACTGGCGGTTATACCATAAATTCGCTAAAAAGGAAGGCACAAATGAATGCGGTCGCGGCGTCGAGTCGGCACTTTTAAAACGTTGTCAACCCAAAATAGCATGGGATCGTTCACCCCGCGGTGAGCTGGGTTAACGTGACCGGCCACTTTGACCGACCGCCCGTAATGGGGACCTGCGTAAAGTATACCGACGTTATGTAAATACAAAATATTAGGGCTAACTCCAAACTCAATGGGAAATTTTTAAACATGCTCAGAGAATACACCTATAGATACCTACAAATATGTCGTTTGCCTGTACATAACAACAAGCTTTACGATACATAAACAAGTAAACCTCATAACAATCGGCTTATCTGTCAGTTAAGATAACAAACAATGAATGAAAATTTACGTCAAGCGCAAAATCATAATAATAGCTATGATAAAGTACAATAGATATTACGTAATGTCTAATAATAAATCTCAACAGTAATATTCGCAGATTGTTATGAATCTACATCTGCATGCGTTATGGTTTTTAAAAATAAAACAAGGAATATCCCATAGCGGCTAACAAGCGACTCAGACACGCTTCACAAAAAAGCGGCATAGGGCAGGCACATTTTTTATTCACTTATTGAAATATTGCATTTTTATTTAAAACTAAGTTTACCTAACACGCTATAAACTTAGTAAAACTTCTAATACATTTTTTATCATTATGAAAAGACATAGAAGTAGTAGGCATTATAAAAAAATATGTTTTCGTAAAAGATATGTTTATTACATAGATACTTCGTATATATATCTACGTAGTTACTGTATATACGCAAATTAGTCTATGGTTAATTGGCATAATACTGTATGCAAATAAGCTACACGTAACGTCTACGAAAGCCCTGCGCTCACTTGTATTGAGAAGCCAGTAACAAAAGCACAGCCGCCCAGACCGTAGCACGTACCGTAGCGCGTCTACGCCGCGTAGACAATACGTAGCCATATAGTTCCATTGTTATTATAGAAATTCTGTGTAAATTTTTACTTCAATAGATATTTTTCTGTTGTTTTTGTGTATATAATGATGAACATTATGCTTCGTTGACAATAGAATTCAATTAGAATTAATTAAGGTCTAGCCTTACATTTTTCGACTTCGAATTCAACCACTCTTACGTAATCATTAAAAATTATGTACCTACTTTCAATTACCAGGTCAGAATATCAGGCGTGATTACAAACTTTACAACCAAAACAATTTCGTGCTACATCCACGCACCACTTGTTCTTTACAAAACGTAACATTTTCGCATTAACCACTCGAAGTCTCGTGTTAAATAGCAGTGAATAGCACATGTTGTCCACAATTAGTCTATCTGCACACACACGCACAATGGGCTCTGAATGCTGATCATGCACTCACACAACCGCATGTAAAGTGGCTACATTACGGAGGGCTGTGGCGTGTGTCAAATGCTGTGTGTAATATGAGTTTACCAGCAAGTGTTTGCAGACAAACATTGCTCCTATAAGAGCATATGGGGCGTGGATGAGTGTAAGCTGGATTATCAATTTATTGGTTTCAATTTAGAATTGTGTAGTAATAATGAATAGACATAAAACAGTACAAGAAAAATAAGTGTGTAGGTAGGTACTACATCGCTCGCAAATAAAAGTAGTGTTTTTTTTATTTGTGTGATTTTATAATTTTAAATTTAATTTATTGATATTTAAAGAATATAAAAACAACCTAGCATCGCGGTTAATGCTTTCCCTTGCTTCTAATCGATTACGATAATAATATTTTAACTTTAATGTGTTAAAAGTAAAACCAAACATATACGTTTTGTTGCCATAATTCCGCAATCAATAACCGGCATATTATTGCGACTTAATTATAGCGGTATATTAATAATGCCATCGCAAATTCCATTTGCGCGAAACCGCAAATACGACTAATGTTCATGTAATACGGGAGGCGCATATCTTTATAAGCCTTGCGAACATTTCAAATATTCTGATGAAAGATATTGCACGCCTCATAAGCGAAGCGTTGAGGTGGGTACTACTGTCACTTCGCGCAAAACATCTGATTTTTCAAACTTAAAATGTCTTTATGTATCATACATTGCACTTGTAAGATAATACATACACACATATTAAGAAAAAACACTATTTTTAACGTTCATGATATTTTTGATGTCATTTTTGTTATTTAAACTAGTTAAAAAACAGTTTAAAAAAGTTCTGTCTTGGACGTCCGTGTGTCTGTATGTGCGGATCCTTTTTCTTGTTAACACGATAGCGACCGAAATACTTTACTAATCGAGTCTCTTTTTTTTTTCTTACGCTTGAGTATGCTCAGGAATAGAACCCTTTCATTTTTCAGGGTCTGATTCGATGTGGTTTAATTGTTATTAAATAAACAAAAATAATAATTAATAAATATTTATTAAAAAAAAATATGATGCGTGCACTTTTGGATTTTACTTGAATATATAATTATTTGAATAAAAATAATTGAGTTTTCGTAATTAACTACGGCTTATATGATGGTTCAATGCATACTTTATAAGTTCCTAAAATTGACAAAATCTGATATACCTGAAGTGGCATCCATTTGCTCTCACATTGATCAGATACCCTTATAATAATAGCTCAATAAAGTAGTGTTCAAGAAGTTTCAGCAGTATTTATAGAGGTCCTGAAGTCTAGTTTATCTTGGGAGTCCCGTTTGTAAGAGTAAATATAGAGTTTCTTTTACATTCTTCTCGACAGAACCGTATCTAAATAAGTACCTAGTATTTAATAATGATTATTCATAAGTCCAGTTTAGTTTATCTTGGGATTTCAGTTTGTAAGAGTAAATATAGAGTTACATTCCGATTCTTCTTGATAGAACCGACAATCAGTAGTTGTTGAAAATGATTATTCATAAGCCCTTGTACCAGTTTACAAGTTTTAGAGTTTGTTTAGTCTAAGTCCTAAACAAACTAGATGTCTAATAAGTAATAGGCGAGCTTGGTACATAACTCAGCTGAGATTTAACGTAGGGCTCGTCGATACAAGCCCTTCAAGTCACTTGACTGCATATAGCTACTTATGTCAGTGTGAACGCGCATTACTCCGTAACAGTGGATAAGTGAGTTAGCAGAGTGCATACATAACAATGAGGGAACTTGCTATGTGTCGGTGTGTACTAAACATTAGACATGTCACTTGTATCAATTTACAACGGTGATATAGATTTAAATGAAATATAGTTAAATACCGCTTCAAATTATATCAAATCAAACATAGATCCTTTTTTGTGTTCCTTGTTGAAGAAAGAATTGAAAGCATGTTAAAATATTAAAGACAACGCGTAATTTTATTCACTTTGTAAGTGAAGAAACCTTAAATTAATGATTACTTTGTATAAGCACTGGCAAGAAATCAATAATCGATCTTGTTTTTAAGTATTCTTTATATAACTGTAAAAAATAAATTAATTAGTAGGTACATAACTTACTTTATCAGCTAAACATATTTATATTGTATGCAGTCATACAATATAAATATGTTTTATAGAAATGTTATTCATATCGTAACCGTGTACATACGTAATATGCTTAAGCGCTGAATTTTCGCCAAAATTACTGACACCGTGAAATTGCCAATTAATTGGGACTGAAATCTTCACGAGTCATCTAAATAGTATGATACATAAGCTACCTATTTTCAGCTCCGCTATGAATAAAATTACACCAAAATATCGTATAAAGTTCTTCTATTTCCTTCGTGGCTTACATAATACGTTTTATTCGTAATAACGACGCCCATATTTTCTCGGTGCATTATAGAAATAAAAGTATATTTTAGACATTTCAACCGTTCTTCATCCTATTTATAACCCACCCACACAACCTTATTAGGAATAGGTACGGTGTTTTGCAAATAATATATGAAGGCACGGGCGTTGTTATAAAACTGTATACTTGCTATTATTTTTCATAGCAATATGTTTTGTTTATGTAGCTTTATTAAACAGATTTATTCTTTAAAGTACACATCTTTATCTTCATATCACACAACACTTATCAAACAGCATAAGAACCACAAACTACGTTGGTTACGTACAAAAAATCCCAAACATTTATTTCGAGCACCTACATCTCCGCATTCGCTTCGCCCCGCTCCCGCTCCACTCGGCGTGACAACGAGTTAATTAAAGAGCTTTCGAGCGCCGATCCGCCGCAGCCAATAACATCACTTGCTGTCACTGCGCTTGATGCCCAGCCACTATTATTGGGAGAACGACTTCTCGAACAAAATTTTTAAACACTAAATGCATTAAATCGCGCGCTTTGAGAAGTAATATTTAGTGTAGTGTTAGAGTTGAAATATATTACTACGATCTACCTCATTATTTCATCATGGCATCTAAGCAAAACAAATTGCAAGTAATAAATTTGACAGATCATTGTGCTTAACATAATTTCATTCAAAGCATTTAAATTTTAAGTTAATTTTTAAATTAAGTACCTAATATAAACCTTAGCATTTACCTAACAGTGATAAACGCATACATTCTGTAATAAAGTATACAAACCGAATGTATAAATATATAAATTATTCCATATTTAACGCGCAACAAGCACCCTTCATTAAAAGTATAAAATTTAATACTCATCCGTCACATCCTCATACAAGACACATCAGTATGAAAATAGGCACAGTTAAAATTGCCACTTGAACCCAACGTCTCCCGTTTCTTACCGTATTAATATTGCACGTATTCCCGGGAAGCCCTCGTTCACGTCCCTGCAGGTAATTTCCCAAAGAGATTCAAAGACGGCGGCTCGGTTTATCAAACAAATGGTCTCCGTCAGTCACTCGAGAGCCATTACGTCCCTCGTTAGCGGTCACATTCAGCCTCTATCGGCGAGATTGCTATCCTGAAGCCCCCCCGCCTTTGTGCTGGATTCAATCAGCTCGGATTGGGAGGCCGAGCCGCGGCCGTAATTAATCTATTTCCTCTATAGAGTGACGGTTATAGCGATCCGCGATAGCAATAATGAGAACACGCGACACGATCCATTATGGTCTCCAAATTTCCAATAGTATCGAGTCGAGAACAAAACTGGAATGGACAATTATTGATGATTGTGGAAACAATTTCATGACGATTGTCTCGACGTACCTAACGTTCAGAGGCTGTTTTAATTAGAATGTAACAGCGATAGGTACCTACCTACTATACCTGCTATACGATACGGTAGATGTATCTACATACAATAGGTACTTATACCTACATCTAATTTCATTGTTTTATTACGATTTATAAAAAAATACGATATCATTTACTTAGCATTGTGTGAAAATAACATGTGTTCATACACTACCATATAGCTGAGACACGACAACGTACCTAGGCTACAAAGAAAGCAACCTTTGTATTGAATCCTTTGTATAAAATGTTGCTTACGCACTATCACTTACCATCCGATCGCTTTGAGTCTGTTTATGCATCTTGTAGATGTTCTAGCTTTGTATCATGTTCTCAAAACAACCCTTTGTTTGATGTTGTCTTTATAAACTCGGTTGTTCATTGTTTTATTTAATAAAGGGGTAAAAAATTAATTTCATCAAAATATTATGTATTTGAATTTAGGATCAAACTTCAGTGTCATTCTTCATAGGTATAAAAATCGATAAAATAGTTGTGAGCATACTCCATTTCTGTAAGTGAAGTAGGTAATGCCACGGCAATTTAAATCAGAATGATATACTTTGACATTTTACCTACTTAAATCCACTTAAAAACAAAAAAGTTTTAATTCCTTAACAAATACGACTTTTACCCTTAGGTTTGAACGTTAAGACATTCAGCTCAATATAATTCATGTTCAAAGCAATATCTCTTCAAGACTATAGTTATATCTATGCTCTTTTACATAAAGACATGATGCTTCAGACAATCCGCACGTACCGAAACCTGAAGGTACATATCTACAGGCTCTAACTAGGAACGGACAGACCGACGGCCACAAATAGGGTTAACTGGTCAGCGTGTAATGAATCGCCCCGGGGCTCGACACACCTTCCCAAATAGAATTGTTTTAATTGCGAATCCAAATCAAATTCAAATCATTTATTTATTTCTCCTCACAATTCCCAATCACATAAATTAATCTACATGCATACAAAATTATCAAACAATAAGTTGGAGTTGGAGGAGCTGGTGTCTGAAATGGGTTTTAACCGGTATCACAGATCACCAGGTCCCCGCCCTCGGAACCAAAAAACAATTACAAAAATATGTTACACATAATTCATAAGTTTGTGGTTAGGTAGTGAGAACGACATAAGTTTATTGTTATTTAAAATTTACAAAAATAAAAATTAAAAAATATACCTACATATGTGTTTGTGTGTGTGTGTTGTGTGTGTGTGTTGTGTGTGTATGTTTGTGTGTTGTGAGTGTGTGTGTGTGTGCGCGCGTTTATGTTTGTGTGTCATACATATTTTAAAATTCATCCATTTGTTTATTTATATTTTAAATAAAAATAAAAATAATTTACACTGAAAGCAATTTTATCATTTTACCTACTGTAATAAATAATTTATTATTAGATATACTATTAATATTAATTTCATATTTACTAACATCACAAATTTCACAATTTAAAGCAAGTTTTCTGTAGCAGCATAATCCAATTTTTGAATCCATTCCTTTACCACACGTTTACACTTGTCAGTTGTTAGTGAAAAAATTGAGAGAATTTCGTTTAATTTATTGTAGATATTAGGGCCCTGGTAACAAAAAAAGCGATGTGAAAATTTTGTACTAAACTTATTTGTTTCACAAATTTTGCCCCTTCTGCGTGACGCGTTAGCCCGCTCAAGGCTGAAGGTAGTAAGAGAATGTTGGCGTACAGCTGTGTGAAGAATAAATAATTGTCGTACAGTTAGTACCCTGGTCATCACATAAACGTCCTTTGTAGGGTGAAAGAAAGGCAGAAATTTTATAACTTTTAAGACAGCTCGTTGTGCTCTTTCTATCTTAATAAAATAAGTTTTAGGAGCACCACCCCAAGATGTTATGCAATAGGTCAACAGTGACTGGCATAGGGCTTTATATACTGTTATAATGAGTTGTTCATCAGCAACATGTCTTAAGTTTTTGAAAATTGAGATAAGCTTACGGGTGCGAGTGGCTATTAAGTTAATGTGTGATTGAAAATTCAATTTATCGTCTATAATAACGCCCAGGTATTTTATTGATTCAGTACTATTTATTCTAGGACATGTGCAGTTTGGATCATTTTTGTTACAAGAGTGTGTAATTAAACTATGCATATCAGTTTTATCAGTATTTTTCATAGAGAAAGTTATATACTTTGTCTTATCGATGCCGAATCGAATTCGAATCCGTTTATTGAAAGCTCTTAATTAGTATTGAAAAGCTTTATTTAACATTTTAATGGCGCGGCCATAAAGTATTTACCGCGAACACTAAAGTTGTTTACATTTTACGTGTTACTCTGTTATACTGTACTTACATACGATTCATTATTCATGCTAAATGATTAACGTTCGTTAATTTTTAATGTTTAAATTATAAATTCATCAATAATTACGGCTTGTATTTCAATGCATAGTCGATATTTTTAATAATCTATAAATCTCCTATATGTAAATAGCAAATTACAGCATGTATTAGGTATAAAATTCAATGAAAAACATCCATAAAATAAAATCTCAACACTATTAACTTTACCTAAAAGGTACATTTCAAGTTAAACCCTATAAATGTTGTTCAAAGTATCCCCTTCAATCGCAAATGATCCCAACAAATTTTAATTAACTGAACTCATTAAAAATACCGCTTTACGTTAAGTTTCAAGTACACACAAAGTTAATTCAGCGACATTTAAATTTTAATGGAGCGCTCCGAGTGACCTCACATGTGAGGGCCGCTAGGGTTGCTTATTCCGACTTAAAAGCTTAAGAAAAACAACAACGAACTAAGAAAATCGTATATGTTCAAAATGTTGTTTAGTAAGATTAGGATTAAGGGTCGCTTTTTTAAGTCGGTTGATGAAACAAGTTACCAAGAATTTAATCATATTTTTTGAAGTGAAAACTTCTTTAGCGGCGTTGAGTTCTTTTTCTGTGATGGGTATAAAATCTTAAACTCGCGTCAGTACACGTGACCTGATCGAAAAAGCGTAAGACGGATGGATATCAAACATGCTCAACGTTAATAATCAACTTTTCACTTCTGCCGGCACTCCCGGAGTGCAACCCTTCTTTTTTTATTAAAAGCGAGCACTTAGTCCTACAAATGAAAATATATTTCTTGTCTACATTTGCGGAAGAAACATACTCATAATAGCTTAAATATGTAAATTTCATTCCTAAGAGGATGATCTCTCGCGAAATTCCACGATTCTATCCTAGTATTAGAATTGAGTTAGCGAATCTTAATTACCATAATATTTCACATAAGTCTAATAAAATTAATATTATAATCGTATGCCTATTCACAATATTTTGTACTTGCTCTAGCGCTGAATAAAAAAAGGTTAAATAAAACAGGCACTACGTCAGGATTTTCCGCTCCACAGCAATATTGTTTTAAATAAGTAATGAGATAGCAAATTACAAACTTCCCTGCAAGCTAGTTTTTCACGAAGCACAGCCCTAGGTGTGAAATGTGCATTTTTAATGCATTTCTACTAAAAAGCTCAGACTGTTTCGTTTGGCCTGCGGAAATATGACACAAACATGTCACTATATTTTTGTGAGAAATATGTAAACGAGAGAAACTTATGCGCTGAATATTTATAACTTGAGCTACGTACAATTTGTTTGATATATCAAATTTAAAAGTTATACTTACTTCATACAGTAAGAATATTGGCAGAAAGCATAATACATGTATTTGTGAAAATGCGAGCGATACACAGAGAAAAACATGTCCTTCAAATCACTACAGTCCTATCTTAATAACTGTATCCATCCCTAGACCATAACGTACGTTTATCAATACAAGAAACACTATATACATTATGTACATACCTACGATACAGTTCATAACTAATACCTACATAGTCAAGCCTGTGACAGTACACAGTACCAATACAGCACACAGTCAGTACACACACAGGTGGGTCGCTCGCGCGGGTCAGGGCGCATCGATCCGCCGCCTGCACCTTCCACTTATTAGATCAGCGCCTAATCCCTCACGGCCACCGCGATGTGTGTGTAATAACTGCGCTTCTATGGTCACATATTTACGTATTATAAGTTGGCATTGTAATTTGTAATGTGCCTTTCTCAATTTGAGACGTTTGGTAAACAGTCTATGTCGACAGAAAAGATGATGCCATAATTCTTATCTGAGAATGTCAATAGAATGAAATAGTAAACAAATGGAGATAAGTACTACATGGGAAAACTCACCTACTTATTACCTACTTCATCATCATCATCATTTAATACATTTAGTAGTTATACGCTAATCGATTTTTTTACAAATTGGTAATTTTTCAGTACAATTTTCATGTTAAATTCCTCACGATTTAAAAAAAATGTTTCTACAGAATTCTAAAGCCTATTCCATTTTTCATACTCAAATCAATAAATACCAATAGAAGTAGGGATCAACAGGTGTGAAATACAGCACTTCAACAATTTCTTTGAAGCAATCTCAATTACATTTTCCCATGAGTATGAAAAATATAATCGACCTGTAGCGTATGTTTTTGATAGACAAGTTCAATAGATCCAATCATATTGAAGTGTCTTCTTTATATATAAATCATAGACGAACATGTCGTAAAGATAATTAATTTTCTCCATAACTCTTAAGAGTAAAATTTACTTTTTTCTTATATCAAAAAATAAATCGAGCATTGTTTTATTCGATAGTTATACACTATAGAGGGAGAACCAGTGACCCCATTAGCTTGCTTCCAAACGTATGACGGTCCGGAAAGGTCGGCGCGGCCCGGTCGCACCCTGCCGTTGTTTGCTAACACAAGTGTTTGAAAACCAATATGCGACGTCTTAATTATATCGAATACTAGCCGCTTGACCCGACTCCGTCCGACTTGACCCGGGATACAAACACTCTAGAATAATGAAGCTGGTAAAGAAATTTTTCATATCGGTCAAGTAATGTCGAGTTTATTCGATACAATAATTATAAAAATTATTATTAACTAGCTTATAATAACGAAGCGTGAAATCAATATTTCAATGTCCGTTACATAAACAGACACTAGTATAATAGCATAACATGTCCTAGAAAGTATTGATTAGCTGTTCACTGTCAATATTGACTGGCGGTAATCTCTAGAAGGCATCTCTGAGCAGGCATCGCTGCACTAACATTACGTTCACGTGAATGCAACTGATCGGATTTGCTTGCTGATCTTCAAGGTTGAATTACGATCGTTGCTGATGTGACGTAATTGAATAAATTTGCCCGGAAGATTGATGTGACTATTTAGTTTAAAACTAAGCAAATCTTGTGAAGACAGGAAAAAAAAAACCTGAAAATTTTTACGTTTATTTCAGTTTTGTCGCTTACGACGGGATCTCAAATTAAATGGTAGTCTAAGCACTTTACTAGCTATTTACATACGAATTGTTTATTATTCATATTGTTCGTTCGAACATTTAGTTCATTGAATTTAAGACATGAAAATTGTTGACGCCAATTACTTATACTATAAAGTTATTCAGTCTGTCGCACGTACAAAAGCCCGTAATGAAGCCATCAATCTGAATGTACATTAGTATCTAATATGCATCCAATTAAATATGCAAAGCACTGCAAATCAGCAGCTCACTGCATCATAGATCAGAGGAACACACGTATTGTGGTGGTGCGAGCCTAATTTGTAGCTATACAAGACGGACGATGTTTGCGAGCTGGGTTGGTTACACCTTACTAATTCATCAATGTATAGGTATGCTTTAAAACTTAGTTCTGAATTTAATATTTTATTCACATTCTAAAGCTGTTTTATAATAATATTTAATACGATAAGTAAAAATTGTTTTAATGGAAAAATCCACGCTAGTAAAAAAAACCTTTAATGCATTTATTAGAATTAATAATCCCTAAGAATTACCTAGAGAGATAAAACCAACTCACCTCTTCTAAGTACCTACCCACATTAACGAATGAAAGAAGAACAATTAGCGAAATATAATCAATTTTAATTTGTTAAATGAGATTACCTTGAATTATTACCTCTTAAAACTATTCGCTCATGATTATAAACTGAATTTCCACAGTGACTTCGAACTAACATTATGACGTGAAAATAATGAAAGCCAACATTTCTCATTAGAAGCTAATTGCGACTATCAACTAATTGAATTGCTGAACAAAATCAGATGCTATTAAACATGGCTTCTAATATAATTAAGCACAACGTTGACTATCAGAAGTCACAACTAATGTAGGTGGTTAATTAAAAAAAACAGTGAAGGGCATAAACTTAGAAATTAAAGTTTGGCGGAAGATCTTGTAGATTATATTTAAAGGATTAATAGGACATATTAATTAGCTAAAATTACATTTTTACATATTTTTCTAACTATGGCAAGATAGACGTATAAACTCTCTCAACTTGATAGGTTGTTAATGCACCCAGTTTGACAAGTTCTGCTTGTTAGAAAATTGCAATTACTCGAAGAATTTTACCTGCAACTTACAAGAAAAGCCAGTATGACGTTCTTTGAATATTAATTCTAACATTATGGCGGAGATAAAAAGTGATGTAGAGGATTAGACAGTGTTGTAAAATATTGAAAATATTTTTAACATCACAGACCGTTTATTTAACCCGTATATAATGTCGCACACATCAGTGGTTGAATTTGCTATTTGATTTAATGACTAGCGCGTTTATTGAATGACGATATTCAATTGAATGACTAAGGGTGCACTCACACACATCAGTCACCGTCACGGCACGTCACCGGACAGGATTAAAAAAAAATA
>CAJQZN010039045.1:0-46820 GCA_907164685.1 Colias eurytheme | reverse complement strand
AATAATCTCCCGCGTACTGAAAATAAATTGAGCGTGTTTTATGATTTGCGCCGCCAGCGCCATCTGGCTTCGACTCATTTTCATATTATTTACTCGCAAAGTTCCAGCTACTTATCACCATTATTCGTACGGCTGCTAACACTTAGCGGATCATTCTAATGCACTAGGAGCCAGCTGCTGAAATCTCTACATCATGTACATTGACACATTGAAATTTGTGGTGATAAGTAATCCTTGTGCGTAATCCTATGTAATGTACTCAACACGTTTTTCACTTTGGTCTGTCATGTATACTGAATTAAAATACTGATTACTTACTTCCATTAAAAAATCTAAAATTGAAATAAATCTAATCTGATATACTCAGACTTTATGTGCTTAAATATCTTCCAGTGCACTTGATGAATAGAAATATCAAATAAGTAAGTAAATAAATATGCAGTCCGGACTATGTATCAAATAGCAAATATATCACTAGCTCTCTGTCTACAACAATACAATGCTTCTTTATTAAGTGATGGTATCTACAGGGAATTGATGGAATTAATTACCGAGTATTGTTTACGGAGCGGAAAAGGTTTTTACGCTTATTTAGATAAAATGGGGCTTATAGTGGGAACGGCTTCACTTCCTTTGTACACTAGACAATGGGAATAAATCACACGTAACAATTGCAAGCCTCGGACCAGTTGGAACTCAAGTTACCACAACAGACTATTTCAAGGTATGTTGTCACATTTTCGTTACTGAAACAAAAAGTTACTTTTCAGAGCAATGATGTGAATATTTTTTTCAAATTAAGATTTGAATCTATCGTCTTGAAGATGTAGGTACGTACATTCTCAATGTAATATGTGATAACAGGTGGGGCTTTTTCTAAGTTTTGTCGTACATTTTAATACAAAGTTGTTGAAAAATACATACTCAACTAACAAAGTAATGGTAAAATAGTGACTCTATCGCCTTCGGTCGGTTGGTTTCCAATTCTAAGCGTATTCTGGATGATCCCGAAGCCATTTTTCAGATAGCGTACTTTAAAATCCATTGAAAGACATAAAGTCTAGCAAAAATATCTGCAGACTGTTCGGTGCACGTGCGAAGCTGCATTATCGTGATCTATTGCATTCTTTAATATTGTAATATCGGGTTTTTGTACATAATGACACTTTTTGCGAGGGAGAATCCGGTTGGAAAGAGAAATGTATAATATTCTGATGTAAAAACAGATTCATATAAATAATATTACGGTAAAATGATAATTATTATTGGTGCTTAAATTAAAATAAACTAAGAATGTATATAAGATATATTATAAACATAGATTATAAAAGATAAGCTTAGTCGCTCTCTAAGTCTAGGTATTATTGGACAATAAGTTCTAGCTAACATAAAGTCGAGATTAAAAAGAAATTCTACGAAGAATCACAATGCGTTACCTAAGTGTCACAGAACATTCGTTGAGCTCTAGGCAATGCTTAGTTGTGTATCCTATATTTCGTATTTACTTTATGTGCAAAATGCGAACGTCTTTGTGTTCGGTGTTGATGGTTAAATCACAGCACCGATTTGGATGAAATTTTTAATGAATAGGAAAAGGCAGGTGATGGAATGAATAAAATGTGTAGTTGAAGAAATAGACTATAAAAGTTTTTGTACGTAGTTTTGTTAACAATAATTTTTAACACACATTTTGACTTGACTATATTTTATTTATTCTGTTAGTATTAATATTTTCATAAACTTACCTATTACTTACTAGAGGTCCGCCCCGGCTTCGCCCGTGGTACATATTTCGCAAAAAAAGGTAGCCTATGTCCTTTCTCGGGTATCAAAATATCTCCATACCAAATTTCATGCAAATTGGTTCAGTAGTTTAGGCGTGATTGAGTAACAGACAGACAGACAGAGTTACTTTCGCATTTATAATATTAAGTATGGATTTGTTCAATGGCAAAGAATAACCTGTCAACGAATCATAAGCTGCATTTATAACTCCAATACTCAATAACTAGTGAAGTGAATTAAAATTTGCAAAGCCCATCGTATCGTCGTCGTCGGACCGGTCCATCAAGTGGTCTATAATTACACTCGCTCCTTTTATTGTGCGAGCCATTCACTCTCACCTTTAAGGCTGTAATATTGTGATGTACTATGCGATGCCCGCGGCCGAACTGAACTTGGCCTTTGAAAATCTACACATTTGTACCCTTGACCTGATATAAACATCTAACTTCTAAGCTATTTGTAGATGAGCTATATTTTAGATTCTAAGTAGGAAAATGCAAATCAATGGCGATATATTATATATTAAAGAGGTTGTATAATTATTTACATTAGGTATATGTAAAGATAATGTTACTTTTTATTTATAAAATAAAAAAGAATGTCCATGACCCGGCTTTCGCGGATCGGTAGATAGGAATCCTGCCTTTTGCACTAAAGCGTAGATACCTTTCTGAACCTCTCAATTGGAATACTATGTAACTAGTAGATTCTATCTATTGTGTAGGTAGGTGAGATATATTTTGAAAATTATATGTGGTATGTAGATTTAAACAAAAAAACTAATCTTTCCTCTTTATAAAATTACTTTAGATATAGTTTATTATGCACTTTTCAGTGTAATTTAAAAATATATAGATATAATAAAATGTCCAAAATCCGCTCTATCTAGAGCGCATTTAGATTTCGGAATAATTTACTATTTAGTGTCCAATTGTAATGCAAAAATGTTTAACATACATTATGCAAACATCATATGAAGCGTTCTCATGCTGTAAATTATTGATTAACATTATATTATAATAATACTTTTATTAACGACATTGCGTGAAATTACGTTTGTCAAACATGTTTTATTAATTATGCAAAGTAGATATTATTAATATTTCCTACTATGTATTGAATTGAACATTAAATATTATATAATATGATTAATTTATAAATAATGCTTTCTTTCATCTACTTAAATATTTTAAGTAGATAATGAGAGGTTTATTTTTAATCAGGCTTCCTTTTTTACCACCCGAATCAACTGTATGCCTGCTATTGTAATTTATAAATATTTGTCATATAATAAGAAAAAATATAATAAAACATTTCATGGAGATCATATGAACAACATTATACGCATTTCAGTTAAGTAAACATTTGTGGCCCAGCCAACTATTAACACTTAATTATTTATTTACCTATAAAACGATAAACGTAATTATAATTTTACGACGTACGTAAAGTTTAAGAGCTCATTCAGTTACAGGTAATTAGTATTATTAGAAGTAATGGAGGCACTGAGTGGTCGCATTTGAATATTATGGAGTTAGTACTCGTGTAGAAATTTTGCCACCAAATTAATTAGGCTCGTTTAATTTTGCTAGATGAGTGAATGTATGAAATCTGATAGATTGATTTAAAACTGGATAAAGTATTCAAATTATATGAATACCTCCAATAATAGGAATAAAGAACTCTATACAGGGTGTCCCACTAATGGTATACTAAGCGCGAAGGGATTTGTAGTTTTGCATACACTGATCATGTAAAAAATACTTAAACAACAAAATTACACCAAAAATTTCTTGCTTAATTTTTCCTTAAAATCCATGTTTTCGTCTCTAGCTTCGCGCAGCCGGCATATACCGCTTCCCTAATGTGAGCATTTTGTATATGAAAACATAATCTTAAACGATAGCTCACGTGCTGGTGGCAAAGTTGAGCGGGATGGGGTTAGGGGTGTACACATAGAGTTTTGAGAATTCGTCTATTTGTCAAAAAAATTCGTCTGGAATTTTATAAGTATTTTTTACGTACTCAGCGTATGCAAAACTATAACCTCCTTGGGGCTTAGTATACCGTTGGTGGGACACCCTGTATATTGGTATATCGCTCTACAGGATCTTCATAAATTCCTATTAAAAATTTAAATGCGTTCCTTTAAAATTATAGAGAAAACTGCATCCACATCGTATCCATTCAACTTAATTGAAATATAGGTCATATCAATACGCGCTAACAACGGTACCTATAACTAATGAAATAAAATGAATGTTGTCAGTATGTCAGTCAATGCGTCTTTTTGTGAGGTACAATAAACAATTAGCCTCTGAGGGCCGAGAGGAATGCTGTCCCTCACTTGCACTGTCATCGTTACTATGAAAAAATGTTACGAGCGTACACGTATTGTAGTATTGAAGCACTTGAGATGATTTGGTAATCTCTATATTAAGATTATTGACAAAATTGGTTTAATTCTGCGATAGTAGGTATAGTTTAATATCATCACATTGAATATTACATTGCAAAGGATCTTATTATAAATATTATTTATATAGCTGAAGAAAAATTAATATGAAACAAGATTAATCGTCGTAATATTACGCAAGTTTTAAAGTTTGCAAGTCTTATTTTTATATTTGCTGCACTATTATTAAAATCTTGTTAATTATTTCCGTAATTATTACGTTTAATATTTAACCCTTGGCATGCCTGGTGGGCATAAGTTACACTCTATGCCTGGTGGGTCTCTCAGACCCTGATTTCAAAATGGTATTTTTTTCTATAAATTTTATTATGTAAGGTGATTAATTAATGATTCAAGACGCATGCTTAAAGGGCAAAAAAGAGATAGTAATAAAATCACATTAGAAATTAATCAACTTTATTAAAATATTTGAAATTAAACATTAACACATATTTTTAAGCAACATTTCGTGACTATAACTTTGTTAACATATAATTAGTATCAAAAGTAATGAGATCATAATCAGACTTTAATCCAGTGTAAGGCACTATCATATACTTAATCTAAATAACAAAATAATTAGTCTTCATCACTTGCATTTACACTTTGTAAAGCTTTGGTTTGGTAACACTTTGCGCATGGAAAAATCGAGTGGTCAAGACAAATGTGACAACTACATGTCTCACAAATGTACTAATGGATGGACAGAAGCACCTCCATTTCAGTATCCGAAGAGGTGGAGCCTGCATCATTTTCTTCCTCATCAATCAAATGCAACTAAGTCTTCCTCATCCAACTCTTAGAATAATAAACTAGCTATATCCTCGTCTGTTAGTTGTTTATTCATGATTAAACTGAAAAAAACAATAAAATAGGATAATTTAATGTACAAACTAATATTATTTAACGCCAAATTCCAATAATTATAAGAAAAAAGAAAAATAAATACTTACAAAATAAAGTCACGCCGTATGCCTGGTGGGGTCTGTGGGACCCGCACGCACTTTAAACACGTCCTTTTACGCTCGTAGCTCGCCTCGGGCTGAGGAAGCGGGTGGAGGGCATTCCGCGGTTAGTAACGGCCAGCTACTAAAAACGGTGAGGCGCGAAATTCAAATTTAAACGAACTACAACGGTTCGTTGTAGTTCGTTTAAATTTGAATGGCGTGGGTGTGGGTCTGACAGACCCTACCAGGCATGCCAAGGGTTAAGTATCAAATTGCATACATTTTAATGATATTAACCCAACGAAAAATAATGGGCCGGGATATTAATTATTTAAAATTAACATTCAATTTCTTAATTTCAGTAAAACGTGCTTGTTTATAATTAATTATCTCTTAATTGATCATCGAGTAATTAAGTATACAATTATCTGTTTATTTTGGTCATTCTTTATGTTTAAAATATTAAGTTTGTTATTGGTACTAACTGATTATTGATTATTTTTCGCAGCTGTGCATAACTGTACATAATTATAGAGCTTTTTATTGTTCAAAGGTGTTTAACATAATTGTTTGAAGCGAGTTACGGAACAACGTGCGCTTCATAATTGTTGTTCTTAACCATAACAACGTACCTATTTTTATTTATATTATGCTTGAGATAACAAAACTGCATAGTGTGCATTTGTGGCGAAAATTAAACAGAAATGGTCTTAGTTTATTTCCTTTTTATAATTCCTGTTACTGTAGTTACTTTGTCGTTTTCTAAGATGAAAATTAAGAACCACTCTTTGAACACTAAAGAGAAAACAATTACTTGCAGGATTCTATTATATTTTACCTTTGAGCTGGCATCATATACTTCAAAACATTAAGGTTAACATTCGTAAGGTAAGATTAGCTTTTTCCTCCATAGATACAATCTACATTAATATCAAAATGGCTGAGATTTACTTTTCAATCAATTAGTAATCTTTTATGTCGGTATAAGTACAGGCTACTTATTGATTAGAGGGCTGTAGTTAATTATACCACAGCGTTGTATGATATTGAGGTTAAGAGGTAAGGGGAGAGCAGTCGACACAGATAAAAAGATACAACAGGAATATTTCCTTAGCAAATTATACTTACTTCTACCCATAGGCTCTATATTATTATCAAGTAATTAGAAAATAAGTCTCTTCGTGTAATTAAATTACATCCTACGTAAAATCCGAAAAGAGTAACAGCGAAAATAGTTTGATAAATTAATTTATTAAATATTTCTGAGAGAGAAATTTATAATTTACGAAAGGAATTTATAAATATTGACTTTTCCAAGGACAAATAATATTGACGTCGTTCTTTATAGAGAGAAATGTGTTTGAAATAAAGTAATAAAAATAAATGGGTTTATTAATTTAATACTTATTGTTATGACGTCACCGCCCTACATAATTATGTACTCAATACACTAAAGTAGGTCCTGGGCTTTCGAATTCATAATACAAGCGCTCTTTCACCTTATGACGACCTTCACGGTGAAATGGCACAGCTTTCTTTGTAATAAGATAGCATTGTTCATTTTAAATGATTCTAGAGTACTCAAGTACGTTTTATATTGTACGTTATACTCAAACTAATTATGAGATGGTGGCATATATATATAACGATGTAGATGGTATTTTTATCGTTTAACTGTTTTATTCAGTCGTGTGTTTTAGGTATATATAGCCAAGCATGATTTACTTATTACCTACTCTATATTCTTAACTAGCTGCTCTCCGAGGTTTCACCCGCGTGTCTCCGCTCCTGTTGGTTTAAGCGTGATGATATATAGCCTATAGCCTTCCTTGATAAACGGGCTATCCAACACCGAAAGAATTTTTCAAATCGGACCAGTAGTTCCTGAGATTAGTGCGTTCAAACAAACAAACTTTTAAGCTTTATAATATTAGTAAGTATAGATTTTGTACAAACAGTTCTATACAAATACATAAAATTGAAGTGTCTTTTATGTGAAATATTTAAATAACAGCTTATTGAATATAACAACATGCGTATTATTTTGCAACGCCTGAAATATTTTCACAGGATTTTCCGTGGTTCAAGTTTATATTTATTAACTTATGTAACTTTTATTATGGAAAAATTAAACATAGGTTTATCTGTTCAAATAATAAAATATTATTATTTAACGCTGTGTCTAATAACATTAAAAATATTGCATAAGATGCATTTCAAAACCTATATAGCAAAAAAAAACATACTATATGTATACACCTACAAAAACATACTCGTTACTCGCGAAGTTTATTTTTTTTTAAACTTGTATAAAAATAGCATCATACCTTGGCATGGCGAACTGCCAACATGTTGCGATGTTGGCCACATCCCCCCACGGGCCAGGGGAGCACTACACAACACACATTAGCGAAACAAACAAACTGACGGACGACGGACCGATGGACGGACGGACGGGGAGCGCGACCGGCGGCGCGGGCGCTCTCTGTGCGGGTGCGCAGCCCGCCGAGCTGGCTTGACTGGTCTTGCTAGGGTTGGCAACCGTAACATAAAATAAATTGGAACGATGACGAAGAATAAAAAAAATGCCTTCTCATCACAAAAGATCAAATTTATTAATAAAAGATCCATCCACAGTCGTTTAAGTATTTCTAAATTTAAAGTTTTTCTAAAACAGTTCATATTTTATTGTATCCTTTAAAAATATATCAACGAACGAAAAACGTTGATTTTTTTCCTATCAACTTTACTGAATTGTTGTAATAATTAAAATGTACTATATGACTCTAGCTATGAGATAATATTATGTTTATTAACTTAACAAATATAATACAAATGAAACTTCATCAAAATTTCTATTGCACTTACGTTTTATAATACTTGTAGCAATACACAAACAAGCAACTTTATAGCAAATCCGCGGATTACGAAGTTCTGCCTGACCTATAAACTAGAAGTAACAATGTCTGAAGTCAGTTACATCCAGTCATTGTAATAACCAACTTTATATTTGGCTGACAAACTTAAGGCGAAAGCTTCAAGTTATGCGCTACAAACAAAATGGCGTAATACCACGGTTTATCTAATGTCCTATCATCTTCTTACATAATAAATGAAAATTTGTTACGGTGTTTGTAACCCAATTTTGTTACACCAGCGTTATGGGACTTTCGCAGCGAAATGTTTCGTTTAAATTAAATTCGTGTGTGAGTGGCAAGAGTAAATGATTATAAAAACGCGGCCTATAGCTTAGTACCATTTTTAAGTAAATGTAGTCCTCATTTAGATAAAAATTTATTACCTTTAAAACGAACATTAGTAAGTTCTGTACCGAATTCAACTTTGTAAGCAGAGGATACCTCA
The DNA here is from genome assembly GCA_907164685.1 of Colias eurytheme. Classification (NCBI taxonomy): domain Eukaryota; kingdom Metazoa; phylum Arthropoda; class Insecta; order Lepidoptera; family Pieridae; genus Colias; species Colias eurytheme. The sequence continues at coordinate 38,270 of CAJQZN010039045.1, read as the reverse complement.
TACGAGGTAACAGTTCGATGAACCAATCTGCATCTTAAATTATATTGAACTAGCCTTTGTCGACATCTTGATGAAAGGCTCTCTTCAAATCATCAATAACTTTCAATAATTGACCATGCACTGTGACTAGAATGAGGTTTAGCAATACTGTTGCCTGGGCAATGTTACAATGTTTAAACTTTTTTAACAGAAGACAACAATTATTGTAGGATTAATGTAATGATTTTTTTTACCAGCAATATATACAAATTTGCAGATAAACATCTATTTTATTTATATGGTAATACAAACAATCGTTTAAAATATTTACTCGAATTTTATTATAAACTTAAATCTACGGATAATAAACTAAAAGCCTTCGGAAAAATAATCATGGAGAAAATTTCATAAAACCGTTTCATAATTTCATAATTGCAAATCAATTTATTATATAATTTATTATTGATTATATATTTGTAGTATTTAGCAACCCTAGGCCTCGATACTCGGCCGCGCGCAAGGACCGGTCGGACCGAATTGTGATGTCACATCGGATCCTGCCTACAATTAAACGGGGTGAGTGACCTTTGCCAATATCGCCTCGCATAAATACAATGTATTCCTTGTATTTTATAAATTAATTACTATTATTACATTGCTTATAAAACTTCTTCATACGAAAAAGGAGAGTCATGCGCTGAATAAGGTTTTGTGTTTGACTTTTTGAATATTCCCTGATTGCAACTTCCTCCTTCGTTTTGTTCATTCTTTATTGTTTTTAGCGTAGAAATCGGTGTTCAATAAAATACAATTAAAAATGTGGTAGTGTCACAACTTAATAGAATATAAACCAGAAATAATGCGCAATATTTTGTCTAATATTTTCAAAACTCATTATCCTTTCATATCCTATCATTTCCTATCATTTTTTTGCGCCTTTCAAATAATCAAGGCTACAAAATAGCACACACAATAAGATAATTCTGTTCATAACTCCGTGATGTAACAAACATTAGGAAAGACGTCGAGACTCGCTGATTGCGCGGCGTCGCGCATTTTGTTCCCGGCTTCATTTGCGGAGACGGAGACTGCTCTAATGTCTTATTGCCTTATTCGTTGAGATTGTTACTTGCAGTTATGTATTAACAAGAAAAACACTGTTGTAAAACCTGAATGGACTCTGGTATTAGTGAATAAATTGATCAAAAATTGTGGGATATACTAAAATTACTAAACGAAAAATTCAAAATTAGTGCTAACATAATTATTATCGTGTTACAAATACATAACTGCCATTTAATAGAGCGTCTAAATATATATTTGAGATTGTGAAAATTGCAGATAAGTCGTAACATATTATACAATAAATACGTATTACAATTTTAATTTTATGAAATTTTCTTACAGTATATTTTTAAATAACATCAAGGAAATTAAGGTAATGCATAATGAATTCGATCATGAGATTATGACAAATATGAAAATACCTCGAATTTTAAGCGCGATGGCTGCACACGATATGCAACATATTACAGGCCGTGATAAACTTTCACGTATTATTTATAACAAGGAGGTAACACGACAGAGCCGGACTCACGGTTTCTCGGAGGAATAATAATGGTATTCGTACAAGGTTTCATGTTATGGCGTGCTTATTCTAACACAACATATTTTTTATCAATATTATCGGTCAGTATTAAATTTATTATTGTCCCTATCGAATATAATTTTATTATCATTATCCATTATACAATTAATACGTGGTATGAAATCTAAATTACACACGCTTTTAAATCTATTGTATATCTTTATTACACAATATAATATTTCTCTAATCCTGCTTTGAGGCCCCTTTTCGTAGACTACAATACGTCTCTGCTCTCGTATGATGCCGTGATTTATGTAATGCTGTCACTTGTAACAACGCTTCTCAATTAAATTGACGTTCATATATTTTGTATGGTTTTTAAAGTAAAGACTTGACATGCGACAAGCTTAATGCAAAGTTATTTATGTAACATGCATTTAAGGCTCTTATTTGCAGTGCTTTGCTATTTTGCTGTGGCTGTCATTTTGAAATGTAGACAGCGTTTATTATTAATTAAAAATACTTTGTATATCAACCCTAAGTTAAAAGTTTGCATATATTAGCTATATATTATAGATCACTTATGTCATAATATGGTATATAATACATAGTAAGTATGGTAAATATTTACGTGTTTTCTCCACGAGCTTAACTAGAAATAATAATAATAAATAATAAACTCTTTATTTGACAACAAAAAATATATGTACCTATGTACATGCAATTATGGGATAACTTACATATAAGTAAAACATAAACCGTAGCTGTAGGTACAATTAATTGCAATATTTGAACAATGTCTCCTATGCTAGGAAATGTCCTGTGTTACAGGAGACATTTATCCGTCCGTTGATACAAGTTATATACCTGAATAATAGAAATATAATACGTTTTATTGTACTATAAATGACGATATCGCAATCCTAAAATAAAATTCAGAAACATTATCTAGAATGAAGTATGTGTTTGATGTGTAACCAAAAACTACAGAATTTAAATAAAAGCTCGCAATGTTCACATTTATATAATATTGTAGAAATTTTGCTAACGCATTAATATGTTATCAGTTATAACATTCACAGAAAATAATGACAAATAACGCGGCATCTCCGACCTCTGATATACATAACTGAGGCAAGTCAGCGTTTGCGTTCAGAACACGCCGTCAACTGCCGTCAGCCGCCGTCAGCCGCCGTCAGTTGACAGGCTGATATGTGACGCTAATGTCGGCTTACTGCTTTCCTTGGTGCTAGGCTAAATTAACTGAGAAGAAATAATACGGCAAACTAAGATTGTACATACGATCAATTCTGATGACCAACGTTGCAGAGACTATAATGCTTTGATTCAAACATCATGTTTTTATAGTTTTTAAAAAGATTCAAATGATTTTAAATGTAAAAGGAGCTTAGACTACAAAAAAATAGTATGTTACAATAGTTGGTAATTCATAAGCATAAAATCTAACCGTTGTTTTTTGTACTCGATGAGACGAAAGTCAGACGATTCAACTCTTCATATTTAATCTCAATTAGGTTTATATTTTATTATTTATATTATTTGGATTTTTAGAGCCGTCCTTATCAGCCTTTTTCTTAGGTCCGTCATTATAATATGGACTTTATACTCGGCTTATATTAAGGAAGTGTTTAAATATAGTCCATCGCTTAAAGTTGGTAAATACTTTCAGATTAAATAAACTTCTTATCCAAATCGCACACGCTAACATTTTATTCATTCCATATTCCCTAGGTCGTGACGAAATAAGTTTAGCTTCCACATCTCTTCCAAAGTACATAATATAAGAGCGTTATTATGAATTTAATTAAAGTTGAAAAGTGAAACTCAAATATGTGAGAATGCTTCCAGCGAAATGAAAGTACACTTTACATAATTTATCTGTGATTTATATGAATGAAAAATAGCATGAATGATGAGCACTCTATTATATGCAACCTATATATTTATGAATTCTATTCTACTCGTATTATAAATCTGAAATATTGTATGAATTTAATGATTATTAATGTTTATTGCACTTTTCTAGAAATGATATGGAAAATATTATTATTTTGATGAAATCTAGTACCTTATACAATATATAATATTATGTTTACCTAATATTAAAATATGGTAATAGAAGAAATATATTTATAATTTTTATGTAAGTAGTTATCTTTCGAAAGGCTCTTTCTAAAAATCAGATTTAAGATTGCACTTAAAATTAATATAATTATTCAGTATCGACGAATTCTGAAAAATAAAATAATAATAGCCAAAGCTTAACAATAACACACAGATTATTAAGTCGAGTCAGCTAACAGATTGTATAATATGTACAACGCGTCATGGCTTTGCAATGTGGTTTACTGTGACCACAAACACATTGTGAGCTATTTTTATTTTAGCTACAACCCAACATAGAGTTAAAATGTTTGACATTCACACTACAATTAAAAGTAAATGAAGCCGCGGGTAAAGCGAGTATTTATTTTATTTATTTATTTTCAGCGATAATTTCTCAGCAATCACTGAAGCGAGGCTGTGTCGGGAGGAAAACCTTAAGCGGCTTAAATGTGAGAGCATTTCAATAAGAGAGAATCGTTTAATTTCCCGCGGGAACGAAACAGCCTCCAATAATCATTATTTGTGTCCTAGTGCAATAAAAATAACAATTCGTAGTTTTGAACTTATATAGTGAGACCGTTTCTTGACATGCTATTGTATGAATCGACGATAGACTGTAAAACTTTAGCGTGTATAATGACTGTCTCAACTTTCAATTACTTTGTGGTAGAGTTTGAAATATTATGTTGCATGATTTACAAACAGTAAAGAATACTAGTTCAACCCAACAAGTTATTATTAATTTCATGTCTATTTCTGTTTTAGTACAAAGAACTGAAATATATTCATGCTATAATTCTACGTTGAAACATAATACACTAGCGCCTTTTTAACAATTTATTTAACATTTATTGAAAAACAAATTATATGTTAAAACACTGATAATTTGTTTTTCATGTCGTATCCAAATCCGTCTAATATGTGGATATTAGCCAACTCATATGCAGCTACAGATATTTGAAGCCTTTCAATAGCGACTAACTGAATACAAACATTTGTTTATTGATTGTTGTATTTTTAAAAATGCAATGATGTTAGTTGGAAAACAGTGGTCTTTTCCAACTAATTGCAATTGCATTACTTGTCTTGATTATGAACCATGGGAACATGTTGTCACGAAATTATTCATTTTTAAACATTCAACAATTAATAAACAAATGTTTGTATTCAGTTAGTCGCTATCGAAAGGCTTCAAATATCTGCAGTTGCATATGAGTTGGTAATATAATGAAGCAGGAGAGTGCGAAGTCGTGTCGTTTCCGAATAGTAACAAACTGTGATTAGATTATTGTGTTCGGTGTATTTTCGCACGTGAAGTGTACTGTGCTGTGGAGATACATCGTGGATATAGCGAACTAGATGGAGCAATAAATAAATTAATAGTACAAAAGTCCAACTCAAACATTTTTTATTCAATTAGACTTCTTTTAGATGTACTTTTAAATCGTCATTGTCAAGTCAGTCAGTGTTTCAGTCAATCAAGTGTGCTATCTTTATGATCCCTAGGATTATAACTCTTGCGTATTTTTCTAAAAATGTTTGCTTTTGCTTTTTGCATTGTTTGACCACAGTTTTGCTGCTTATCTTTCATTTGTAATGCCAGATAATGTATTACAATATACATCCGAATGTGTTAAATACTCTACCTTGTTTTTTCCCTGTTAAAAAAAGTGTTTTACTAATAATTATTGATTGTATAAATTCAATATAAATAGTGAGACTACATAATCTTTTGTATTATTATAAAAGCTTTTATCGCCTGAAATTATCACTCTTTACTTAGCTAATTTCAAAACTAAAGTATTTTATGTTTGCGTTATCTAGTAAAATGTATGTCTATGAGATTCGCCAACATTCCGCTGTACCTCGTGTATGTAATTCAATTTAAGATTTAGCTGCAGTTTCCCAATCTCTTGTATCTGTTTAAACTTGGCCATTTTGAACTTCTAATTTTCTACATCAATGGTTAATCTTGCTGTCCCTATTGTATTATGGCTTCAAATTTTGAATTATTTAATTGAATATACATTTAGTCTTAACTCGAGAAATAGTAAGCAAGAAAAAATAAATAAAGACAAAACAAAAACCTTTAGATTATTAATAAAAAGCTGTCGTCTAGTAGGTATCATGGTAGTCTGATTACACCTAGTTTTAACATAGATGTTAAAAACTGTGGGTGAAAAACTTCAACTTAAAGGGGATGTAATTATTGATAAGACAATTTATTATTTTATCAATTTTATCCTTTTTATTATTATTTGTACTAGGAACGGCTATAACGAAAAGCGAGCGAAGCCGCGGGCGGAGACCTAGTACTTACGTAATATTGTATGACTACAGAGCAGTAAATCAGTTTAAAGCCAGTGTCACCATCGGGGCCACGTGTGCAGTTACACTATTGTGTTCTGTGATCCGCAAGCTTTACGTTATATGAATTGTCATATATTACAGGATTTACTTTGTTTCAATGCAATGGCCACTTTAATCAGGGACTTAGAAATATTTTAATATGGTTTCAAACAATAGAGCATGCTCTTTCATATATTTAAGTGTCACTTTTATGTTAAGGTACTTCAACACAATATAAGTAGGTCATTGGTAATATTGATCATTTGAAAAACATCGAGCAAGTTTACATAATTTCTTAAAATCTATATTATAAAATAAGTCGCTTGTAATGACAATCGAATAATTTACGTATGTGATGCATTCCCGTTCACGTTACTTTTTGTGTTCACATTTCTTCTATTTTATAAATGAGAACACAACTTCGCAAACGAAAAAATACATATAAATGAATAATTTCCACTCTCGCTATGATAGCATCACATCATACAAGAACCACTCTATTTCTATGTTTCAAAGATTTGAGCTTCCGATTGGATCTCAATATTTAATGAGTCGCAGATGTCAGCGAGACCAAGCTAACATTCATTTTAGTTTTATATAAAGAAATATGTTTCTAAAAATTTATATAGATTTATCTTTTATATTTATTTAATGCTTCATTTCATATGAATCCAAAAAATAAACAAAACTTATAACAATTATTATTTACTATTCTTTCCCTTCTTTATTTTAAATTGTTGCAGGGTTTATTTAAATCGTTTCGATCCAATTTCTGAATATCTCAACCAAATAACTGTATGAAATAAAAATAACCTATGATTAAAAATGCATAATTAAAAAAGCTAAGAACACACAAGATTGGTTCCTTCACAAAGGCAGCTAAGCATCCTCTAGCAATGCTGCTATTGCATATTCATGTGAGTATGCAGCCCTGACTGCAGCCCCTGACTGCAGCCAGCCGCACCGCGCACATCTTACAAGGATTACGTGTTGCGTCCATATCACACTATCACATCTTTCATTTATGCTACACATATTATGAGAGTGAGAAGGACAATTCGGTATTCTGTGAGCTTTTGAATAGCCAAGGAAACAGTCTAGGTAGACTCATGTCCGAGTTTTGTTACGTATGCGTAAAGGTAACCAGGTGAATTCTATTATCTTATTAACTGTTGTTATAATAATTTCGAAATATGTGCGTGTGTTTTTAAACAAATAGTATTATTTAAATCGTTTTGGGATATATTTTTAACATAATATTATGTTGCCTGTCTATGATGTGATTATGTAGGAAACATTACGGAATACAACTATAATAATTATAAATAGTACAGTGTATAGTATAGTGATACAATTACCTTCAAGATTAAAAAAGAAGGAATATTTTAAAGAAGCATAGCATAACAATTGTAGATGACTCGAATTATAATAACTTCTGGCGTCTACGTGAAACCCCTAATTACAATTTCATCCCTCTTGACACTTTCGGCCATAAGCCGCTAATTTGTTAATCCATGAAAACGCGTTACAAAAAACTGTTTAACATAATAAAACGTATGAATAATTCACGTACAAATGACAATTCAGAAGGTAATAATTTTCCCCTTTATTCTGCGGAAGGGTAGGGTAATTTATTTCGGTTCATTCTTATCTCTGTCCGTATGTTTCTGCGAAACGGTTTCAATTTACTTAATCCGAGCCAGCTGACCGTTTCGCTGAGAAGGTGAGGTTATCGGCACCATTATGTGATATAAATTTTCATAATTATTATAAGGAGATGAAAGGTTGGGAATTATTCTCTTTTATGGAATAGGAAAATTCTGGTTTGAATTGTAGCCAACGTTTCGAAGTTTACTGGTGTGAGCGTGCTTACGGACTCTATGTACTTTATAAAATTGTTTTTAAGTAAATAAATCCCCAAATAGAAGTATAGGGATTGCCCACATACTAAATCTTTACGCTTACACTAAGATAATCTATCAGTACAAATGTTCGTGGACGTTGTTAATACATAGGTTACATACACAAATAAGCATCAGATACATATCGTGCGGAGATCGCTAACTGATCTCCGGGTGAATATTCATGCCGCGGCGTCCCGCGTCCCGAGACCCGGGATTATCCACGCGTCGCTGTCACTGTAGTCTGAGAGTCTCTTTATAGCTTAGGAGATGCTACACGTGCTTGTTGGATCCAATGTACTGTAGATAATATAATAGTAATAAAATAGTTATGTGTTATGAACGTTTTGTTTGTAAACAACGAATTATTAATTAGAGAAATTAAATATTTCGTGGAATAATTCACACAATTTGTTAACATCACATCTTCTTATAAGTAACGATACTAAGAATATAACATAATTATTATACATAAGAAGTTATAATGTTAATAATTTTACTTCAAGGTCAACGTTAGATGGAGTTTGATTTTTTTATCGCTTGTTGGACGTTCTTTCATATCCACTTCAAACAATCAGTATATTATGAAATACACAGAAATAATTAAAGACAAATAATATAGAAACAATGAAATTACATATGTATTTACAAATTAAGTTAGTGATATCATTTTCAAGTTGCTTTTACGGAACTAAGCAAAAACAAAGCATCAAGCATTTTAAATTAAAAAAAATATAATTCAAAATAAAAGGTATGTAAAGAGTTTTTATTACACCATTACTTTTAATGTTTTTTCGTGCGCTGGCAACTTGTACTCTAATTAACAAAACGCTGTGTGCAGCGCTGCTATGCTCCTGTGTAAGCTCATACATCGTCAATATTATGAATATGGAATGGTGGAAATCTCTATAAAATACAATGAAAAAGGGTAATGTTTACCTAAAAATGTAACATTAGTGAGAGTAGATAGATGCAGTGTTCATTGCACCCATATATCAAAATATTTAGTGTCGTATTAATTTTAATGTGAGAACAAGAAGTTAGCAGTTTACATTACTACAATTAAAAAAAAAATAATATGATCCAAAAAAATGGGTGTCCAGCCATTTTATGTCTACACATAAATTAATGAATGACAGACAATGCCTGTTATATTTTAATATGTTCGTTTAGTTTTGTTAACTTTGTATGTGTGTGTACTTTGTACTTTCATATACTCGATTTTCTACCCGCTGTCGCATTCGCTTTTCCCTGCAATCATGCCTGAAGCATTACAGCGATCACAGCTCAGCGCTTTGCAGCAGCTACCGTGCGTACATTGTAAAGGTAATCTGACAAGCATGTAGTATAAACTACGAATTTTGCTCTTTTGGTCGAAAGCGCTTCTAAAAAATACAAACTACATTCAAAACCGTTAGAATTTTGACGATATAGATGATAATAAATCATGTAAAGACAATAAAAACAAGGTAAACAATTTAACATTTTATGTACAAACCTTTACTCTGATATTCTTATAGATTAAATAATTTAGTTTTTGAATAACAGCTATAATATATTATGTAAGGCGTAAAGAATAACCATAATTAAATGCACTAAAATTAGGTCGGAAAAGGGCTTTTGAAGAAGTCATTTGACTGCGCATTCCTTAAAGTGAAATTATAAGTGTCCTATCTGCTAGGGAAGTTAGTGTCCTATCCACAAGACTTTCCACAAGACATTAAACTGCAAGGTTAGTTAGGAGCAAGATCATCCGTTACCAGCAGCACTAATCGCAGCTAAGTCAATAGCTTGGAGCAGACGTTTAACTTAAATAATGCCCCATTAAAGCCATACAGATAATTTATTAGACAGCTCTTAAAATTATAGGTGACCGAATGCACAATGACACTAGACTTATGATAATATGAGAAATTAACAGACCGTTCATTTTCTAAAGCCTCATTTATTTATAGTACGCAAAAACGAAATACAGATATTTCGTTTTTTCTGCTTAGACGGTAACAAATTCTTAGTACTTTTTAGTAAATTTTATCCGCTTAGAACAAGTATGGCAAACAATCAAGCTGTCTCTCAGTTACGATCATTTTTGCAATCTCATCCTATAACTATAATCCAATTCTCCTCGCAATTAATCTTTATTCTCTTCTTACAAATTGAAATAGATTTTACAGGGGATCATGGTGCAAACCAGCCAATTCGTTCCTGCCTAAGCTTCTTCCAGGCCTGCTCTATGCCATGCCTCAAAGTATTACGTGGTTCCGCATTCAATACGTTGTCATTTATAAGATTTATAAAGCCATTGACTGTTCTTTGACCCCTATAAAACGTTCCCGATAGCCTAATGCAATATTCGATTTTTCATTCACCGTATAAAGTGGAAAATAAAAATGACGGTTATTGTTAAAGTAGTGAATGTAATATCATAAAATATTTTCTAGTTTCTATGTAATTTTTATTTCGTATTTTAATATTTTATTTTAATCTTTCTTTATAACATTTGAATGCTTCAATAGTGTTATAACCGAATTTTGAATCTATAGGAATGAATGTGTTAAATAACTGAATTTTCTCGTATTAGCGTAACGAGGTGAGTTCCGATAATTCACTAATGATAACGAGCGGAATAATACATAATATGTAACAAGACATTCTGATAAACCATACAGAATGTAATAAGATAAGGAAGGCCATTTCTGTAATATGGTTTCAGTAATAATAGAGACAACTTTTTCATAATCTTATGAACTAAATAATGTTACAATCATGTACTAACTTTTAACATCAAATATAACATATAACAAAGTTTCAAGGCAGTTTATTGAAACGTTCCAAACAAAACCGATGCATTTGTCCGCCTTTGATACATCCCAAAGCGATCGAGTTGCTCTAAGAAGTGCACTTCGTAAATAAAGAGCAACAACTGGAAACCACTCCGCTGTTCACGGTCCAACGAACGCTTTACATCCAATCTTATACAACTAATGATTTTGATGTTATGAGAAAATGTTTTAGTTTTACATAAGACACGTTGTAGTGAATTATGTATGTTCTTTAATACGGCCAAACGGTATACTTTCATTCTGAATGGAATTTCATTTATTAAAATGTTGTACTTTAAAGAATTGATCACATTTTTTTGATGGTAGAGAAAACGATTAGCAATAATTTGCGTCATATTCATGATAAATGTTTTTTTCCTTTCCAAAAATAATGTGTATACAGTTTCGTAATGATATGCATAATTCAATCATAATATTCTTTTATTGTCATACAAAAGAAACCACAATTAGTACAACTAAAATTCAATAAAAGCATTAAGAATTCAGGTCACAGATTAGATAGGAGGCTGGAACGTGCCCACTAAGCCTCCCGCTAAGTGGACGGATGGCCCTCGTAGGCTTCGTAGCTCGTAGCGCGTAGCTACTAGCATTGTTCATTATCTCATCCGTTGCCTGCCTCTAGTCATTTGTTCGGTTTAAACACAAAAGGTCCTATGTACTAATCCTATTAGAATATAATTGGGATCTTTTGCAGTGACAATTTTCCCGGGAAACGCATATCGCATCTTTCAAGGAATATATTAAAATGAAATTTAAAATGGACTTCGCTACATCCACAATATTTTTCTATAATTTTGTAACGACATACGGTTTCGGTGAAATATGGTTAGTTTTGAAAAGAACATCCAGAAAATCGGGCAAACATTTATATGAACATTCTGTGGTCTCGCATGAAACATGCCATATTCAACATCGGATGAACCAAGTTACATCTGCGTGAGATATTTTTATAAAAGAGTACTAGCTCTGTTTGTATCATTGCCAACCTATTTCAGAATCCCGTATACAATACGTTGACTAGTCAAATATTTATAAAAGGTTTTTTGCTAGAGTATGGCTATATTATTCAAAATCATTACTTTTTACGGCACATTGGTATAACATGTTTCAATTCAGACTGTTGTATTGATGGACATCTCTTAATATTCAAATTTCTCGTAATATTTAAAAAAAATTTATGCGTGTACTAGAGTACACACGTAAGAAGTGAAACTTCTTTATGACCTTAAAAATGTCACGAGTATGGCGTAACGCAAAAATGTCACGCGTACGGCGTAACGCAAAAATGTCACGCGTACGGCGTAACGCAAAAATGTTACACTAAATTTTTGTCCAACCCCGATAAAGAAGTTTCACTTCAATAATAAGTTATATCTTCATATAAATAATCAATATATAAATATAAACAAAACACAACAATTCATTGATACGAAAGAAAGTATAACACATTTTAATTTAATTCAAGGCAGAAAATGATATCCGTAGTAATAACAAATTAAAGTAGTAATAACAAATTGTCTGGAAGAAATCGCTGCATAGCGATAAGACCGCCAATTGTTTGTATGTATTCCTAGGTTAAGTTTTATTGTAACTTTCAATTGCAAGCAATAAAGAATTAATAAAAATAATAAATAAAATTAGAAAATATGAAATACATCACGTTTAAGTATTATTTACTTAAGAACCCTTCAAAGGCAAGGCCCCGATGTAATCACCGACCTCTTACTCACTATACTGCGGTTTGCTGTTCCTTAACAGATTAATGAGTTAATGTAACGGTAAGTTAATAAGTTACAAATATACATTAACGTGTCTCAAAACATTTCCTCTGCTATATTTTAACCTAACCAACGTTTTATAAAGTATATTATTCTATGTGATTTTTGTTTCTTAAGTATTGACATTATTTTTTTGACATTTAAGTGCGCAATTTTTCAACATCTTTACCAATTCAGCCTGAGAATGAAACATATAAACTATTTCATGATTCCAGTTAATAAAAATTGTATTAAGTAATATACTATTTTTTCTAAAAGTAGGAACAAAAAGGGGCTCATAGCTAAGCCATTCTATTTCGGTCTCGCACGCACAGAACGACGTATATTTATTATTTAGTGGAACTGTTTCTGGCGGATATTGTTCAGAATAATCGTCGCGTTATGTCGTAACTGATGCCATAAACGTAGGCTCCACAAACAAATATTCTTACTATGAAACAAGTTATTTGTTTGTATAACTTATGAAATTTTACATTATTGTTATTTATTTATTTACATTAGCAACCTTAGTTAATAAGGTTAAATAAATTCTTGACACAGGCACGAGTTTCACTTTGTTCTGTATTTCTACGCCTACGAACTATTTTATTAATTCGGTGAATAATTGTTTTTCATTCGTAAACATCAATATCCTAAAGATAGACCTCACTATTTAGTATGTACGTAACTTAGAAATACATCATCATCACAATTACGTCAATATAATGTACATAATTTTATGGCAATTATTATACTTATAACTTACCACCACAAACGCTGTACCTATTATTTAAAATACGTAGGTAATACTACGAACACATCTTCAATCCCCTGAAGGAAACTTAAACAAAGATCTGACAGGTATAACAGGTCACCTATCAGATGAAAATTGTTTAGTGAAATAGATAAACGTATCTTCTTTCGACGAGAAGAAACATGGGATTTCAAGATTCTTACATTATACTATAGTACTTTAAAATTGCTATTCATTTTACAATGTTATGTTATCAATATTTTTTATTTGAACTGAAAGGCTAGGATGATTTCCGGGTTCGACTCCCCGGGGAAATTTCAATATCGAGTTCTGATCGCTCTTCATTATTGAAGAGTGTAAGCTGATTAATTTTCCTTCAAGTCTTCGTTTTGTTTAGTCTTACATAATCCTATCATGGTCGCCGTCAATTGATGCAGCCTTTACTTAACTATTACTAAGTATTATTTTTTTTTCTAAACTTCACAGAATTATATTAAAATATTTTATTGTTTAGAATCACAACGGTGAGAACTACGAACGCTTTCTACATTTGTTATTTATTCATATTCATTCACAGATTAAGGCATTTGATACACGTATTGTGCTAGTTTTTTTAAACTATTGTTGCTTTAAACAAAGAAGAGTTCGCTTACAAGAATTGAAATACAAAGCTTTTTTTTCTATCTATTTAATTATACCTGTCCAATAAAATATTGCATTGGCGGGTCAAAGAGAATTCAACGCCAAGCCCAGGCTGGGAATCTCGTTCTATTTTGACATGTTGTTTTTGTTATTTTGGGAAAAATCAATTCAGCTCGGCCGTTGTTTGGTCGAGCGAAACTAACTGAATCGCTTACTACAAGGGGCTTTTGTATTCATAAGTATATTTTATTCCCGCGACCACAATACGAGTGGGCTTTGTACAAACGAAACTGATTGCTTTCTATTCCTTACAAAATATTCCACTATTATTATCTTGTATTGGTTTCTAGGTGTCGCACGCGACTACAATTCGTTTTCAATAAGATTTGCAGAGATTTGCATTTACTTGCTAAATGTCATGCAAAGACAAAGGAAGTCCTTATTCCTTACCAATCCAGGTTTTAGCTAACAATTACTACTCACGAAAAAATGTTTATCTTACGTACGTAGATAAACATTACTATTATGTTGGTTAATTTCCCATGATTTTCTGTGATTTTCTGTGATTTTCTGTGATTTTCCACGTTAAGAAAAAGGCTTTGTATAAAAGTTCTCCCAACTTTAACAACAAAAACACGAATCTTAAGAACGCAAAACACAATGTACCTAGAGGCTGCTTCAATATTTTATTATCGTATATAATATGAAACCATCCTCTTTACTACTTAGTCTATTTTCTTTAGAACACAAAGCCCAACAGAGATAATATGGTAAATAACATCGTTTCGTATATCTGCGAATAAAGATCATAGCCGGTAACCCAGATAGTCGCATCAATTGGAAATCGGCAGAAGATCCGCTCACAATGACTGCATGTACACAGACTGAATATTTTTACATCTCCTTATATCAGCATCGCTCGCTCAGCTTCTCAAATATGTAGTGCGTGGATAATGTGGAAATAACAACAGATCGTTAAAACTGCAGGCTAAAATAAACTTTTTCCTTCTCGGCTTTGTTTTTAACTATACCTTCGTCCAAATTTAGATTGCTATGATTGTTATTATAATAAAAATAATTTTATGAAAAACTGAAGAATGGATTGTTTTACTTAGTACCTACGCAGCGAAATTTTTTTACCCATCCATTAAAATTGTTTATAATGTTTAGGAAAAAAAAATCAATAAAGATATTTGTTCAGTAAAGTTGGAGAAGATCTGGCTCGGTATAATCGGGCACATCATTTACATACATATTACACTTGGAGGAGCAAAGAGTGTGTTGTCTATGTAACACTACAACTTACACTGTGCTTGCGATATTCGAGAAATGGAGTAAATGTAACCGATTTTAATATTTGCAACGAACTGCGCATAGCCAAGTTTCAAATAAAACTTTTTATACGAATATCCGGGATATGAAATTATTTTACTTCACATTTATACGTATTTTTTGTTGACATACACTACCGATAATTCTTTTTTTTTTCGATAGAACTCTATTGTGATAACACTATTTGTTTGTTGATTGTATTTTTTTATATAAAATATGAGTAAAGCGTATGATATTATGAAAATAATTGGAGCACGAGCTGAGGGAATGAAAGGCTAATTTAGCGGCGAGATCGCGGAAAGTAGTTGTTACGAGGTCAAAGACATGAATGTTACGTTAAAATGGGTTTTAAAAACCTTAATCCCAGAAACAAGTTTATTTTATATGCATTTAAAACAGATTTATATTACACTAGGTTTCCGCCCGCGGCTTCGCCCGCGCAGTCAAAGAAAAACCCGCATAGTTCCCGTTCCCGTGGGATTTCCGGGATTGCGTCATTTTCCCGGGATAAAAAGTAGCCTATGTCCTTTCTCGGGTATCAAAATATCTCCATACCAAATTTCATGAAAATTGGTTCAGTAGTTTAGGCGTGATTGAGTAACAGACAGACAGACAGAGTTACTTTCGCATTTATAATATTAATAAGTATGGATTAAAAAGGATAGATTATAATAATATGTGAAGATATAATAATGTAACCATACATACATAAATATAATAACAGTATCATCTTCAAGCATCATCAAAATATCGAATTCATGAAGCGTTCTCTTTATCCGAAGCGTTCTCTTTATATCCGTCCAACAACAGTTTTTGCATTCATCTCCAATAATGCATTTATTTTAAAAGTCAACAATTTTTCTTTTATAAAAAATAAAGGTAAGCTCTTCGAGAAAATAAATTTTTCCGAAGCTAAATTAGACTTAGGATAGCGATACGAGAATATATTTGAGCTCACAATGCTCCATTATAGAGGAATTATCGATATGAAATTGAAAGCGGCCGATATCCTTATAATAAAACTTTGAGATGAGAGCTGGATAACGCAGCTCATGTTTATAACTTTACTAGCTACCGCCCGCGGGCCTTCTTGCCGACACGAATATAAAAGGAGTAATACTATAAGCAACTATGGAGTTTCTTGCCGGTTCTTTTCCATAGATACTGCTTTCCAAATCGGTGGTAAATGTTACAAATATGTAATGATGATTCAATAGTGCTTCTAGAAGAAGTCTAATTGAATAAATAAATGTTTGAGTTTGATTAATTATTCTACTCCCTCGCGTTCAATAATATTCGATTTCGATAATTTTAACTTTAACAAACGATTTTCTAAACACACAAACACATTTAAAGTTCATTCACACACACATTACAGAAAACTTTTCAAGCCAACTAGAGAGACTTTGCTCAGTCTTAAGTTACCTCAGCTACTACAAACACGTCAAATTTTATTAACATGTCCAGTGGCTAAGACGGCTAGACTTTGGAACAGCTCGTGAGATTAAATTAGCGCAGACACAAAAGCATACTTGAGATCGCGGAGCTGTTGGGGCATAGTTGTGAGGAGTTATCTTGTGGTCATTTGCCTGTAAATTGTATAAATACATGTACATTTATATACAACGTGAATTCAATTAAAAGATTAAGAATGGTTATTATTGATTGATGCTGATTACATTTCAACTTGCCTACAAGGGGCTGTACTATGATTCATGTGCCTCCTTTTCGATATGAATGTTCATGTGAATATTTCCAATGTTATAATTTGCCTAAATAATATTATATAATAAATTGTAATATATGTACATATATGGAAATTGAACGATGATGACATGATAGAACATGATAGATGATTATGCCCTGAGCACTTAACGCGACCCGTGTCTGCATGTCCTCTAAATCACAATTTATACTGTAATGCAATGTTATCACCTCAAATGCTGACTCCAAATGTTTTACTAACCCGTACAATGGCCGAATTAGCAACCCACATTCAACCATACAATAGAGATTATTTCCATTCGCACGTAATTAATAAATCCAATAAAACCGCTTCATTGACATGTATGGACACATGTCAGCCGAAGTTAACGCGCCGATTCGTAATAAAATCAGCGGGAAATTATACATGCTATTATCAGAATAAGCTTATCGTATTAATTTAACAAACAGAATTAAAATTGCGTAAATTTATTAAAGAGGATTAACTCAATGAACAAACGCATGATAAAACATTAAAGACATTATAATTATACGAAACTAATTATACGAAAACATAATTTTTATCGTTTTTATTGGTCATTCCTAATACATAAAATCAGTTACTGTTAAACTGCATATCTCTCATTGCATAGGTCACTTGATTGTATCCATTCAAACTATAGTACTGAACTCTAAATTAGTTTTAAGTTCTTGTCGCAGTTAATATCGTAGTCGGGATTAATAACAAGTTGTCGACTAGTCTGATATTAGCGGTGGGGATATCGCCGCAGAGCGATGTTTTTGTCGCGATATGAAGCTTCAGCGGTTTGCCATGTTTTTGTTATCCTATGAATAAAGCTTGTAGCCCTCTGTGCTAGTTTAGCTATAATTTTTAGTTTTAAGTAATTTGTATAACTAGCATAGTAAAGTGTTATAAATAAATAAATAAATAAATAAAGCTTGTAATTTAAATATGATTGATATTAATGACTTCAACGTCGACTCATATGAAGGTTAATTTGAATTTCTCTTGTAATATTTTCTAACTATAGAGTCTGCCTACAGAAATAAAGATTGACCGTCTTTATGAAATTTCATAAACACTAACTGAATATATGTATACTGATATTTTGTTTGCTCTATACAAAATAATCGCATCGAAAATAAAAGAAAGAATCAATTTGTTCATAAAATAAATATTTAAAAGCCAAGCTCAGCCTCATGATATTGTTTCGTATGATATTTCTGAGAATGATCGCAAGTTAAGAACTATATCCGGGTTGTCGTTAAAGGCACGTTACATGAGCCAATATGCAATATACAAAATGCCCAATATTAAATATTTCATATTATATTACTTATCAAAGATTATTACCCTTATTTCCAACCAAATAATCCCATATTATTTGGAGTTGGAAATATTGAACAGCAAAGCGTAATATAAAAAGTTTTAGGTCCCATTACTGGGCAGATCGCAATCGGAAAGCTGTCTACGAACGGAACGACTTTTATGTTAAGTGCATGTTGCGAGTTTCGACTTCCCAACATGCCCATTGTCCGGCGCCCAAACTTTCTTCAGGTAACTATATGGACTTGTACCTAACTATATGTATGTACTAAGTAGTATTTCCGAAGCACATGCGCACTGATCGGGTTTCCTAGTGTGTATTAATTAATATAATAACGGTTTTAACATAATTATATTAACCGCAAATAAAAAGTGATATGTAAGAGCATAATATTATTATGTCCGAAGTGTAAAAGGGTATTGGACGTAACTTCAGAAAATACATAAATAAATCTCTGCCTTTACCGCATTGTTTAAAATGTGTTTGATTTAAGTTTTCAAAATAATTCAGCATCAATCAAAATAGCCAATAATAGACGTGAGTGGTTGCTCAACGAAATCGATACAATAGCTTTAAGTTGATTGAATGTGACACACACATAGTGTCACATAGCTTAACATATTATGCAGGGTGTAATCGTTAAGTGTTTAATATAACACATTCTCTGGATACACAAGATACCTTTGATTTAATATCAACGAGCAACCACGTGTCTCTGACGCAGACAATATTATTAATTACTTATTACCCACATCTCAACTACGTTAAAGCATTAATTAATACGTTGTTGGTTCTCCAACAATAATATTACTACAGATTTTCCTAGAAATGTATTCCCAACTTATTGTATTACTTCGTACCTACTAAAACTAGCGGTTTACATTCGAATATTATATTTGTGGGATCATTCTTATTTACAACGTTTTTGAAACAATGAAACATTTACTAAAGTAATGAATAAAGTACTAGGTCGAACTCAGGATCCAATACATTATAAAAAATATTTTCTCACAGCCAGTATCAGAATATAATGTAAGTTACTAAATAAAAGAGGAGTAGAATGGAGAAAATAATAAAATTTAATTACGAGGTTGTTCTGGTGAGGCAGTTTGCTGAAATTTCTGAATTGTGAAATTACTCTTTTAACGCATGTGTTAAGTTCAGCTCTTACAACCGTATAACAATCCCCTTTTAACTCGTCAGCCTTTTATATCGTATAGGCTCCAATGTGGTAAGTATGAAAGTGTGTTTGATGATGTAAGAATATGATTATGAGATGGATGATTGACACTTTATAGCAAGTAGGAACACAAAAAGCATATTTCGCTTACTCTGTGAATATAAAATAGTTTTGATAGTTAATTTCATGCTAATCATATCATTGTAAGTATCATGGGCCATTGCTGGTGACGTTTTTTATTTGAGTTTATCTATATACTTGTTTATATATAAAGTTGGGTGTGGTATAATTGCGGCGGTATATTAGTGTCAGGCTCCCCGGAGACGGGCCGTGATTTAAAGCAGAATGCTTACCATAATATGTGCGTCGTTCCAAACGCTATTCATCTTGATCTGACTCGCACTTGCGACGTTTTACAAATAAATGAAAATCGTTTACGTCGCAATCCATTACAAGAACAAACCTTGGAATGTGAAGCTCTTTAGACCTCTTGTAATTATAGAGCAGATATAAGGTCACATGGAAACCACGGTACTAAGCAACAACATGCTCCTAATACCATAAAGTGAACGTTTTACAGGGCAGATTCGTGAATGTATGTTTGTTTGTTTTTTTTGTTTTTAAATAGAATAGATTATTATTATGGGGATACAACGCGAGTAAAACCGCGATTTTAACTTTCATTGTTAATATATTGAAAGCGACTTGTTTCATTGGTGTGATCTTACACTCGTATTTATACTTTATGTATCATAATTTACGAATTATTATATTATTTGATTCTCATCACAATCACCTTTAACTATTCAAAACATTGATTCAAATATTACAATAGAGAAACGTTTATTTAATTCATGTTAAGCTTTTAATTTCAACATTTTGAATATTATATTTCACATTTCGTAAATATTATCTTTTGCCAACCAAATTGTATCTCAATTTCTTTATTTTCTTTTGACCATTCATTCGTTAATGAGCACAGTCCCGTAGCAAGTGAAGCGTAGCAACTTGTAGCTAAGTGCTACGGACGGTTATTGTGTAGGTCAAGACGAAGACTGAGAAGCTTCACCACATAAGCTTCACGCAATTTAATTTATTTTATGATATATGTTATAATATATACCTCTGTAACTTCTAACCGCATGAAATTAACTTTATTAGAGAGAAGTATCTCGTTTAGCAAAACAAGAGCAATTTCAGAAATAATTAATGTTTTGATGCCGAAGTCTGACTTTCTCCACTTTCATTTCAACTCATTTAAAAGCATACGAAACTTAATTTTGCAACCGTTCACTAATATTATTTAATATTGCCTTAAATAATACTTCTATTTGGCACAATATACTCAATTGTAGTTATAAATTTTAAAAACAAGGGTGTTTCTTTACCTTACTCCAGAATACTAAAACTTAAAAACATCGTCATATATTACCAACTGATATGAAAGTTCAGAAGGTCTATTTATATTGTTAGTGGGAGTGTTTTTTGTATAATTCATTTCTAGAGCAAAAATCCGAAGGATTATCCGAAACTATTTAAAAATGTGTACGAAATCCCGTGTTTCAATAAATAGGGTAAATATTTCCGTCCAAACGAGGCTTCTATCTTCATCATCACAGCCGAAACAAACAGCAAATGCCACAACTGATGGAGAAATGAAACAAATTTAGAATAGAAAATAATTCACACAAAGAGATGGTTCTTAAACTATGCAACATTTCGCTCCAGAGCATGATTTATGGAGCTATACAGAGCGGTGGGGGACGGGGGGAGAGGGGATATTAATATCCGGGCTTCAAGTTTTGCCAGCAGGTGAGATCCAAAGCAAAGTCTCAAGCAGAAACAATACCTATTTATTTACTGGAACATTTAAAATATCATTCGCAGCTCTATTCTTTTTGATGTCATCGTGCTTTAAATCGACAATTTTTATAATATTTCTTCTGAATACGGAGGAAAAATGGGTACAAATAATTAAACATCTCCATTATTTTAAATGCGTGTTTTCGGTTTCAACGATTCGTTATTTAAATACGATTTTTTTATCTTCCTTGAAGAACTTCATGTTCCTCATAAATATGTATACGAGATTTGCAATATAAACATCAATCATTAAAATTAGATAAATTCTACTAAAATATATGAACAAAAATGCTAAGCGTTTAGCCCGTCTATAATGACATCGATTAAGGTGACGCCTAATTGTTCATCAGACGGGCCGAATAACTGATTATAGGGACATTTATTATACTTTTCTAAATTAGGTCATTTCAGTTTATAAGCTGAAGACTAATGGGCTCATTCTTTACAAGTCTGTCTCGGAGACCGACCTCTTAATTAGCCGTCACACAAAGTAAGATTACTGCTGTAATTATAGTCTCGTTGCTCCGTATATTGTTCATAAACTAGATTTTTCTAATATCTAACATTTATGAAATACTTTTGCACGCTATTATTCACGGGAAAAACTTTTATCACAAATTTCAATACGCATGTACCTACCCAGCGATTTCCTGTATGCAAATTTGCATAAGTGGTGAATCAGTAAATTCCGTAAACAATGACACTAAAGTTTAACTAATAGATGATCAATTTTACTTTATTAAGATTATAATTATTTAAAAGTTCTGTACCACTAATAACTTACACGAAAAACTACTCAAAAAAGCGAACATACACGCTTCCAGACACAGTCGTTTAGAAAGTAGATAGCGAAGCAAAAACCTCTTCGTTGTTTCCCGCGTATTGTTCTGACGAAAACTTTGCTATGAGGATGTCGCTTGCAAAAAGGGAAACGAGAGAATGAAGCGACACTGCCTTTGCTGTGAACTGATACGTAGTGGATGGGCGCCTGTTATTGGCATCCACTGACATTGTACGTCGTGTGCTGAGTCTGGAGATGACACGAGTTTGATTTGAAGGTATTGAGATTGTTTTGAGATGCCTATAATATAATTCTGCTGTTTCTAATTTAGCTACTCGATAAAGTAATACCTGATGTAGATAAATATGGGTAGAGTTAGGAATAAAGTATTTATTTCGATAGTATTTACTTAATTAGATATTTGAAATACTGAATGAAAAGAAATGAAAAGGACTTTTGTTATTGTTAATTTCTGTGCGTCGTGTCTACGCAGACAATATCCGAATGCATAAGGTATTAAATTTATGTAAATAATGCGGTCGTTTGTATTCTCAATGAAAATTCTATATTTGCAATATATAATAACTAAACCTAATATGTAATTAACATCCAAATCAGAGAATAACGCTCAATCCTGAAATAAAACAACTTTTTTATTTAGATCTTACAGTATCACAAAATATAACAATTAATAGCAATCTTTTCAATATTTAAGTATAATAGAAAGAACATATTCCTCCATATAATTCAGTAAACGCATCACGGCTAAGTCCCTATATATTATGTGTCCACGACGCTTGCGTCCCTCCGCGTGTGTCGTGACTCCGCCGTGACTAATATCCCCGTCGGGATCTTGTATACATTTCAAGGAAACAAAATAAAAATACGATTCGCCTAGTATATGAATATTCCATTTTTTATTGTTATTAGAAAAATCAGTAATTGAAGGTCGCACGTTACATACGTAGAATTACTCAGATGAGATACTTGAAACCAATTACTATGCTTATATTTGGCTTGATTGTGGTATATTTTATACTCAAGGAAAAAATCTGTTTACGTTCTTAGATATGAAGGAAAAACAAAAATTAATAAACTAATTAAACTTAAGCCCAGGTGGAATATTATTTCTCATTTACATAAGACTATCTACAATGAATAATTGCTCCCTATTTAAGATTCAGAATACTTTTGGGATAAAAATATAATGAAATTGCTTCAAAAATAATGTATACTTTACCATATTAGGTCGTCTGTTAAAAGTAGCTTTCAAAAACTATATATTGTACAATTTATAGGTGAATATTATATCACTGAAGATTGCTTTTGGGTTTATAATAACTGTAACTATGCGTTTTTGCAAAATTTACCTTTACTGAAGTTTTACAACAAAAAAAACTTTGTAAAATATGTTCCAGTGGGGCTTTGTTTGCCCTCGGAATGTTTACGGGAGGTTTGCCGGCGAAGTTAAGCTCGCATGCGATGATGCCAACATTATTACTGCGTTGTTTATTCCGAGGAAACTTTATAGGAACATGTTCTACCGCACTCTACGGGAATTAACAGTGTTTCCCATAATAGGTTAAGCAATTATCGAATACTTTCATAAGTTACATTGAATATGGATGTGGATAAACAGGAAACTAGTGTATGTCATATGCATTATGTCTTCCTAACATATTATGTCAGTATGGTTTATATTTTTAACTGCGTCTATAATTCGAGAAAAATCGGTACTTTGCTAGTTACATAAAACTGATATCCATGTTGATCTCTTCAACAATCAAAATCCGCATGTTTACTAACTGCTATGCATTAGAGAATTAAAAAGAAAGGTTGCAATGCTAGGAATTCCTTCTCATTATAAAATAATAGTTCCAAGAACATTTCGCCACCTTTCCGATTTTTCATTAACAGCAGTCTGTACTGGAAAATAAATTTTATGTTTTATTCCGTCCTCCGTCGAATAAAGTTTTATCCAAGAGTAACATTCGATCGCTTGTTTTCTTGGAAAATGCTGTTTGCAGTCGCTCTCATCAAAGAATGTTATTTTCTTGAGAATATAACACCTTCAAATAAATCAGAATAATAATATTATTAATTTCTAAACACAAAGCTCCGAAACTTAAAAAATTGTATATTAATTATTATGGTTCAAATATCATAGCATGTGAAAGGTACTTATGTCATTTTCACACACAAAATCTGCTGATCAGATGTGCCTGTAATGTATGCAAATATGTTATAGCCTTAATAGGAATAGTAATATAATACAATAGCACGTAAAAGCTAGTTTTATGACATTTATTTTTAAACAATAAATTTAGAAACAACTGAAATTTTAAAGCATCCACCCATTAGGTATATGTTGTGGATGTCCGATATAAGTTATCGAATAAAATACACTCCTACTATTGATTACAACATAATATTTATCAATTTACTGTGACGACATAATTATAGTACACAACAGGATATTTATCATAAAACTGTTGAAAGGCTTTACTAGCTCCATTTCGTTTTTACGGGAGCGTAGGAAAGGCTGTGTAACGAAGTGGCTCACCGTGACAGTAAACTGCGCCACATCGCCATACAATTTGCCGAACGAGCTCATGCGGGCATGTATACAGCAGATATATTTGATTTATACCAATATTTATACTGTAAAAATGAGTGGTAGGTTATAGGTAAGTAGAAGGTTGTTATTAAAACATTATTTCCGCAGTTAGATCAATATACATTATACAACATATTTAAATAGAAGATTGTAAAACTATATTGTGTTCTTACAGTGTAGAGCATTTTTATAATCGAATTTCAGCCGCAAACAGCGTAGCCTTTTGCCGTCTCTGGTTCACTTTTGTAGTGACTTTACCGAGATAACATCGCCAATATGACCAAAATTCTAATAACCTTCTAATAAATGTAATGTGTTAATCGTAATTTATTTAAGAGATATATAACACTTATATTAAAAAGATAATAATAACATTTTTAATTTTACATTTCATTGTTTCAAAAATTGTTGGAAAGATTTTTTTGCTCTTGGTGTAGCAGGAATAAGCGACTAGTGTTCACATTATAATAATATAATGTTTAAGTTACTTACTAATATGCAAGTCAAAATGAAATTATTAAATGAATACATGTAGGCTCCTAAAGTACACTCGTAACTGACGGGAGTCCTAATAAAAGCGACATAAAATAAAGTTTTTATATCATGGCATGAATGAGCGGGGCTCATAAAGAAAATTTCTTTGTGATTGCAATTCTTGTGACGGCTCACGACGATACTAAAGTAACATTTTAAGAATGCTTTTCGTGTATAAAAATAAAGGTTTAAGGTTGACAACGTCCAGTAAACGACATAATTTATAAGGGATTGTACTCAACAGGAATGCCATAATTCTGTGTATATTTTGACAATTACCTAATAATTAAAAGATAGTCATTATTTGTATGAAAATTGTAAAAAAATATATTAAACGCCTTGCAACACAGAAAATATCATAACCAATTAAAATATGAAAATACACAAATTCCTATCGACTTCGGTCATTCACATTAAACTTATGGAAAGACCAAAGACATTTACAATTTTACGGCGATATATGTATGCTACGATACCAAGGCCACCGATTGACTACACGCTCGTACTATTTTGTAAATATATAATATATGACACCGTTTTCCATTTCATTCCAAAAATTATAAATCTCTTTACTCCAAATGGCTTGTGATATAAAAAAATTCAATTCACGTGTTAAGATAGTTATAAAGTTATAAATATATTGTGTCAAATAAAGTAAATCCTGCGGAGAGTCGCCAATAAAATGTGAAAGCGTCGTAACGGAGCCGCCGCTGACGGAATATCGACGAGCTTACGGCTTCGATAACTCGCACAATACACTACGAATCTCAATATTTACATATTTCTGCTTTTGCTTATTTTACAACTCGCCTTTATTTCCCTTTTTGCCTTATGTTTGCGTTGTAATTCTTTGTTATTATAAAGATAAGTTTTTTGTGCGGTTTAGATATCTAAGTTGTGCCTTCAATGTAGCTTTCAATTCAATTACGGTAGATTCTAAAAAAGTATCGTAATACAAATTGGTAACGTATTTTTATATTATAAAATAATTAATTATCTTTTACCTAATATTTAAATATAAATCTTAAATTTACTCTAGCACTCCTTAATTATCTGAAGAAACATCCCTTCCAAGCTTCTCAAATACGCTTCAAAATAGGCTAATTGGATTTAATTTTACAAATTTCATGGTATCAAGTGTTTCGAAACTCTAGATTGCTAATGGTAGTTTTTTTTTTAATTATTCATGTAGCTAGTTTTGCGATACGTGTTTCTAATGAGCTGGCGTTCACTTCTACTGCTTTCTCTCGTATTGTAATTTTAGATACATTTGGGTTCATTTTAACATTTTTTATGACCGTTTGAACATCTCCGATAATTTGTTTGTTCAATATATAATTAAAGTCGCAAACGTTGGAGGGAACACAAAAACTGCGTCAATTCAGCTGCAGAACGAATGCGCGCTATTTGTCGGTCCACCGCCACCGCTCGGATTATACGCCCGCGCCGCTCACCATGACCCCATTAGTTTTTATCATGTTACGGATATTTGTAGTGTCCCTGAATTCAATGTACTATAACTGGTAAAACTACGTTTAATTAATTCTACACTATACTGTGAGAGAAACCGAATTATACTCTTTTTGTGTAGGTATATCTTAAAGGCGAGAATGTATGTATTTTTTAGACAGGCACTTAGCGTTAATGGTTTGATGGATTGAAGCGTTAAGGGTATAAAAATAATTTATGACCTATTCTCCTACCTTTCCCTATCGAATGTAAATAAAAATTAGGTTTATACATAACTAGCAATGCCCTGCGGTTTCACCCGCATAGATAGCGATATCGTGACAGTGAAAAGTCTACTATAAGTCGGACTATAGGTTTAATTTTTAATCACATGAAAATCACCTTTACCCCGTCCCGCACTACGCCTGCTCATTGTATTAAACAGTATACCTACTATTTTCTGTAGATTGACACTTTTAAAAATTCGTTATATCTTTTGAATGGAATATCCAATTTTTTTCATTTAAAAAGTATTTTGCTGGTATTGAAACAGTCTATAATAAAACATCATTTAATGGGATAAGGATTAATATATGAGTATGGATAACATGGTTTGATTACTGTCGGCACTTCTATTTACTTTGAAAACGTAAAAAAGTTGTTGTAGTAACATAACTACTGAAGATGGACATATGGTATCGCGGACTTTCTATATATCGTAGATATTGATCTATTCTATAATACCGTAGAACATTTTTTTGTTCTATCTTCAGTAGATTCCGCAGCGCACGCGATGACAGAAGTTTTATTGAGAAATTTTTTACACCTTGGGTTACATTATTGCATTTTTGGTAAGGATTTATAATTTTTTTGAAAATGCAATATAGCCTATGTTGTTCAGTAAAGATGCAGCTTTCTAATGGTGAAAGAATTTTTGAAATCGGTCCAGTAGTTTATGCGTGAAAACCAGACATACATACATACACAATTACATAATTACAAACCTTTCCTCTTTATAATATTAGTATAGATATATACATAATAATTTTAATAAAATTTGTTCAAGCCGCTTTGAAAAATAAATATCGTTATTCCACATCATACTTTTCACACATTTGATAGCTTTATTTATAGAGTTGAATCAATACTATTATACAAACAGAATGAACAATGAATAAATTTCAAAACTCAGAGATCAAAACTCTGTGGAGGTTCGACTGACTGAACTTGGTCTGCAATCATCTATTTATTTAGTCATAAATTTAACATCTTTTCAATAATAAAGTCCCAAAAATACTATCTTTAATGTTTCACAAAATGAATTTATATCGGAACAACGTACATGCTTGATGCCAAGTTCAAATTAAATAGATCGCCTCTTCAAAAAATTAAACATTACTGCTACAAAAAATCACTTGAAAAGCAAACGCGATTCGTTGGACTAACAAATCCTTGTTTTGTGAGCCGATACAAATTACTTGGCTCGTTACAAAGTAACATTCAGGAATGAGAGTTTTACACTGCATTGTTCAATTTCCAATTCAAACGAAAATTTATTTACGTTAGAGCAATGGAAATTCTACAAGAATAATAATTTTCGTGCTCAATGGAATACCTACTATAAAACTAAAATCAAAGACAAACTGGTTGAAATTCAACTGCATAACCATACAGTCATAAAGGTTTCAAATGTCAAATATTTATTGTGTCGTGATTGATTGCACTTGAGTCAAAGTTTTCAAGAGTATTGTGCATACTGTGTCGATGATTTTAAAAGCCACATTGAATAGCCTTTGCTTGATAAAGGCGTACATTCACCTTAAATATGATATTAATGAATTAACATTCCGAATTCATAAAACTATAATATTAATCGTTGATTATTCTCGCCGCCCTTGAAGGTAACGAGCCTAAAAAAAATTTGAATTCGAGCTTGCGTTGGAAAGCGGCCTGATTTATCTCCGATTTTCCGGACGGTTATCGGTTTTATGTGTATTCTATTTGAACCTTTATATTTTTCTTTGAAGAATGTATTGATATTACTATATGGCAAACGTTGTTCTGCTTATCTATTCGCCTAGAAAAATAATATTAAATATTTTATCATCCTTCAGTGTATTTCTGTCTAGTTGATATTAATTATTATTAGTTTAGTAATTTAATTATACAAGTTATGTTTGTACTGCATAAATAATAAATAAATAAATAAAAACGCTTTACGATCTTATCTCAGATCTATTTATTGATTATAATTGAAAAAAACTGCCTTTCCTTTGAGATGAGTTTAGTTACAGACACTTTGCGTTACAAGTATACATTATATAGATCTTATTATAGAGCAGTGTGACAAAGTTTTCCGTCTGGAGGCGCTGCAGCTGAGAACTCGTTACACGCTCGGCGCTGCGTGCACACTGCCCGATAAGAAACTATCGCAGCGCCTTCATGCAGAATACACTATACGAGACCTATGTGACCAACTTATTGTGTGTAGATTTATTAAAGTGCAAATTGCTATCTATTGGCATAATTATTTATAAATAAAATTGTTTTTTTAATGTTTGACCATTTTTTTATAAACACAGGAAGCTAAAGCATAATACATAATATTTTATGCCTTAAATGCCTCCGCGTCTTGCGGGATATATTTATTTGGTTAACTCCACCGAGAACCACTTGTAGCGCAAACTACTGCAGGCAGGTAGGTCAGCGCGACGCATAACATATACCTAGCTAGAGTTACAAGAAAAAGTGTATATAGCATCATTTTCATATTTATTATAAAAACCAAAATGTAAAATTGTCCTGATTTGAAAAGAACAACTAAAGAGTCATCTCTTCTGTATAGAAACTCTGAACTGGTGGAAAATATAATCTATGTATTAATACTGAAAAGCGCTTCTACAATATGTAGTCTAGTTGAATAATATTGAATACATGTTATAGTTAAAGTTAATAAAACTAAATTAGTATGAAAGCATGTTCAACGCGTACTACAATGTTTCCAAATTGACATCCCAGTTATTATATATCCTGATATGGCAATATTTATGTAATGCTGTCGCTTGCAACAACCATCGCAACGAATATTGATGACTGGCCATTTACGACAAGTTTTAACTGAAGCGTCACACAATGATACTGATGTTTTATTACAAAATTATTTACATTTTTCATATTGCATGCACTTTTTATTGTTTTATGTATTTGTTTCATATGATGTATATTTTAAAGCTACGCAGGTAATTTATGGAATTTTATTTTATATCACATTAGTAAATTTATTTAATGAATGACTTTTAAATAAAAGTTTGGCTTTTCGTAGAGATCAGGAATAAAACTCCGCGCTCACGTTATTTTAATGCGAAGAAATATTACACTGACATCATACACCGCAACAATAATAAATACAATACACAGTTAGGGAAAGTAGTCGGAAGTGTCATGGCAATTACGTAAGAGCGGCGAGCGTTGATTGGAGCCGACCGAGTTGGCAGTAACTCGCAAACAATCTCGCGACAAATTGTGAACACAAACACGGCCGCCACAAACAATCCCCCGCGCGCCTGTCTTCATGCAAAAATTACTTAAATTAGCCGCAATGTTTCACTGAGCTTTTAACAAAATATGGCTCAATATTTGTTCAAGGCGTATTTATTTCACTGATATAATATGGCTTGTTACTTAAACAAGTGAAGTTCTCTATTGCATCTAGTTACATGCTTCTCACCTGTGTGTCCAGTGTCACTCGTATATTTTACGGGAAGGGCCAAGTAGATCAGCTTTTTATGCCCTGAAGTTTGCAGACAACTGCTGGGTGTTTTAGTTGTTCGATCGTCCTTAAACTTATAATACGTTTGAAATTTGAAACAACAAAATTACAAAATTTATCATATCATTATTCATCAAAGAAACACAGATCGTCCGTTAAAAAGAGTTCTAAAAAATAGTGTCAATACTTTATGAAATATCCTTCTTTAATTTCCAGATATAATAAACAAAATAATATAATACTACAACACTATAATAAAGTCCCAGCAAATTAGCAGAGCAGACGTGATTAGACTGGACACATCGTTGCCTGGAGTCGCGACTGGCGCGGAGCCTGTCAGAGACAAACTCGCTCGTTACAGCCCCCACCGCACAATAGCTGCTTGTTTTTGTGACTTCTTTTTGTAATAATATTATTTTTCTGTTATGATATTTGCGATACGGTTTTACTATATTTGTGATGTATATACATCTGATGTAGATATCAATCTGATTTGGTTTTGCATCGTTGGTGTGAGCATGTTTTACTTGTGTGACTGTTATGCTGAGTGATTTTTTTATACTTCTATTTATAGATGATTATGATCAAGATATTTATGTGTGTTTTTAAAGAAACATTAATATTTAACAGAGTTTTTGACATAAAAGCCGCAAAATAAGATTACGAAAGAGGTAAGTTACCTATAAACTATGAAAAATGCTATCATTGCAATCTACATCATAATATAAATTTTAATCAAAGTTCGACTAAATATAACCAAACGAATATAATTTAGTTAAAGTAAGTGAATCAGCATCCAACAATTACGTGTTAAATTTTACAAGAAGAGGCGAAATAACAAGAGCTCCTCACGAATGGCCATTGTCTTTAGCGCGAGTCTGGCGCAAAATTGCAGTGAAAAAGGTTTAGACGTCGCCTACAGCTTCACAAAAAGACAACACAAAATGAGCGTCAACGACCGACACGAATAGGAGCTAACATACTCAATTTTTCATATTTCACGTGTATACTTATTTTGTCGCAAATTAAGTTAGTCGAGAAATAAACATCAAAACATGTCGGATACTGTAAGTGTATTAATGAATCGAAAATAGCTCATCTGTATGTAATAATATAATAACATGAAAACGTTTCATCGCACATTTCAAAATATTATATTCCATAAATATTCTGACTCCGTAACTACATAATTCAATTTAAATTTACAATCGCCATTTTATCGTTACTGTATGATTTGATCTCGATGAATATAATATATGTATAACGGTACATAACGCACAAGTATGTATTTTTAATTCAAATGGCGTAAACATATTCTTTATGATTTCTTAAAGAGTTTATTAAAAATAATTTAGGCAAACTCCCGCACTTAAGTTTCTTACAAATATAGTGAAGTGCGTTATTCCAAAGGCCCGGTAAGGCTCGGTCATTAAACATTAAAATCCAGGATATACCAGTTTCCTCATTAGGTAACCCTTTGAGCTTTGCCCTCAATACATGACTGAATAACTCATTGGAGTCACGGCTCACCCACTGAACTACTAAACTGAACTAGTGGTAACTAAGCTGAGGTCTAGTCAAACAATGAATTCAGGATTTCGTCCAATTTGTAACGGATTTCAATTACTTTCGATTTTCCAAAGATTGTTATTAGTAGGCGTACTTTACACTATAGCTGATTTATGTTTTTTATATCTGTCAACTATAATTATTATTATTATTATTTCGCACAACTTTATTATTTTCAGTACCATTAATGCCATCATAAATGAACAAAATTAATTAACTCAATTTTTAAGATCAAAATCAGCTTGGTTCCGAGAAAGAAATTTTGCCAGGATATCGCATTCATACTTTTTCTTATTTCCATTAAAATGTTTAAACAGTAATTTGACTAAATATAAACACATAAATGTTTACTTTCACATCATTTACCTTACAAAAACATACCTGAAACAAGACACCTTTGTTTTGTTCGGTTCATTTGAGGAGACATGTTGAGGATTTTGTTACGTTAATCGTTATAAGGAATACTTTTTTTTTAATATTTATGCTCACAAATATTGAATAGTAGTTATCGTAATTATTTAATACAAAAAGTAAATACATATAATCCTATGTAACAAATAACAACACCAAATACTGTTTGCAGGTCCTACGTGCTTTGCATTGCGACTGAAGTGCCTCAACAGAAGGGCTCACCTCAAAACACAAACACGGGGATGCAGACTTGAAAAAGCATTTTGACACGTGAAATCTCACTTGCTCTTATTTCCCCGTTTGAGCGTGGATCGCTCAGTCAGCACATAATGAGAGCATTACACGACTTTTCGCGAGTCATTAAATAATTTAAGGTGGCTTTGTTCCAAAGGACAAAAGGATCTAGGACATCTAGTGTGACTTGAGTCGTGACCTGACTTGTATATACAATAATGTCAGACTTAAGTGCATTGTATCATAATGTACTTGGAGAGAATCATAAATACAGGCTGATTAAAAACAGAGTAAAATAACGAGAATAACGTTTTTCCAATGATATAATTTATACAAGTGAAATACAATCTGAATCGCTTACATAAATATTAATTTAAACGAAAGTCAATAAAATTTACTTAATGAATATGTAATATGTAGTCATATTCGTTTTTTGTAAATAAATAAATAACTCAAACGAATACAGTACAGCGATACCTTTGATTATAAGAGATACAACCAATTTTGAATAATTTATCTCAGAAATACTAGTTTGTTTTACACAATTTATTTTTTATAACATACTTATTATTGGATAAGAGGCTGCTGAAATGTGCACAATAATGTTATGTTTCATATTTTATTTATTTCATGTAGTTACATCATTATACAGTTATTTTAAAACAACATTAGTTCTTTGCTTCAAAACAACGTCACGTGAAATTATTCATCCGATATATTACTACATTATTGCTAGAGTTACTTATGAGACAGACTCAAAATTGATTATTATCAAGTTCTGATTTCTTATACAGGTCGTAGCAATTTTGCTTCGAGAGTTACTCTTATGTAAATGTATTCACATCGTTGCATCAGCTCGGATCAAGCATATTAATAACATCCCCCCCTTCCCCCGTTCCCCCTCTCCCCACTTCTCCCCTCACCTCGCTCCGTGTCGGTCATAAATCAACGTAACTGGACCCAGTTTACTTTTAAACTGTTCTGAAATTGCTCCTTGATACTGAAAGAAGTTTGATGAAAATTTATTGGATATTTTAATGTCTACTAAGTCGAAGTCCAATTTTTGTGCCTGATTTTAATGGAGTTTTTGTTACTTTAACTTTTCCCTTTTCATTTAGTTGACTTACGAAATACGAGGTGATAAGTAGAGCAGCATTATAAAACTGCTTATTTGTTAATAAATGTTTAACACTTTTTTAATATACTTAATTTTATTTTACACTACGTGTAAACATAATGTTTTTATGGTAAGGTAAATACTAAATACCCAAATACTGTGAATTTCGATATATATGCATTTGCAAAATAGTTTTAGCAACAAAAAAATAGTTCATCATTGCAGTTCAAAATCAAAAAAGCTTAAAAACAGTATTATAATTATTTGAAAACATTTCATTAAAACACTTAGCCCTTTGTCCCAGCTGTTTGCTCTCGATCTCACTAATTGTTTAAAAGTTATCTCGACTCCACAGAACTTTAGACACGAAATTAATTTAAACTCCTGCTTTCAAATACATGTCTAGCTTCTTTCTGTTCTATATCCCCATTAAAGTAGTTTGCAAAGAAGTCTTGGATTTTTTTAAATAAACATTTAGGTATTATAAATTCTTCAAAAACGTATATTTAAGTTGTTATGTAAGAAGGGACACGTTTAGATAAATGAAGCCCTGGCAGTTATGGATACATTTATAAGGAAAGCCTTCAATCGTGAAAGGAATTGAAACAGAAAATAGATCTAAGCAGGTTGACAATATAAATTGAAAACCGTATTGTCCGTTTCAATACGCGTTGTAAGGCTTTTGTCATATCTCGCCAAGTGGAGTGTAGCGTGGCGTAGCGTCCGGCGCAAGCATGCTCGTAGCACTCGCCTACGAGATACTACGCTTCACCTGCTACGGACTGGACGGAGTAGCGACCCCATATTGCTATTGACGTTGTAGCAATATACGTAAAGAATTACAATGAACTCTATAATAGAAAAGACACGTTTGAATTGCCACTCGAATGGCGCTTATATTTGCAAGACGGAACTCTTCCTTTCTTCCTTTCCACATTTGTTTTTATTGTTCACTACATTCCATTATTTTGCTAGGATGTTAGATGTACATTGTACAACACATAATAACAGTTGGTTTGGTTAGTAGGAAAGTTTTATAATAATTATCATTTACATGATTTTGTTATCCTTTTTTCTATATCTCATCTATTTTCCATCGTCAATTATAAGTTTTTCTACATAGAATAATATTTAATAACAAAGAGTCAAATGTGGGTTCTAACTTTCGCTTTAATAAACAGTATGTATATTAATAACTTGTGTAATAACCTAAAATATCTCAGTCTTCCCGAAAGTACATTGTTTGTAAATAACAATAGCGCAGAGATTAAGGAGGCTTTGTTATCGTTTCTCATTACAATTATTCCAAAGTTAAACATTGTCATTACGAAATTGCAGTTCATTTATCGGCTGAACTATTTTCCGGTACATTAGGTTGATTGGGGCGAGTTACATCCTAGACTTGCACTATCATAGCCTTAAGATTTATGTGTACAATAAGACTTTATAGATCATTACATTATACATAAGTGATCTCTTAAATTAATTTTCTAAATCTTCATCGTAATAAAACAAGTTTATGACAATTACAATTACTTCTGTCCCAAGAATTTCTACGGAGCGTAAAATAAATTGAGTAGAAAATCGTTCTTCGTCTAATGTCTGCAAAATAGTATTTGATAGAATTTCGTTTCAGCCGTTTTGGACGAAACTGCGCCCATCGCAGTTTGTGGGTTTAATATATGGAGGATCGGACGGATGAGAAAAATGTGATTTAATGACCTCCAGTTATACGAAGATACAAAAAAAGATTTCGTTTCTTATAACGGTGTAGTTACATATTGAATATGTGAGCTTTATTTATTACCCTTGCAAATATTTGCATATATTATACACCATATGGTGTTATGTATCTACCATATTTACACAAAACTTATTGCTTTAGTAATTGATTCAAGTGCACTTGTCCGACAATTTACAGTTATACATACATCTATAACTACCATGAGTATTTTATAGTTCTCGTAATACCAAGCCAACTAGCCAACTAGCCCTCGTCAAATCAGCTATAAATCCCATTGACTCGCTAATTAAATTAGTTGAATAGTTAATAAAATGACGCGTAAATAATTCGCACATCGGGAGGGCGAGTGCGGGGTGGGGGCGCGCACGGAGGGGAGGAGGGGAGACGCAGGCACAAGTCGGTAATCTGTTGCTCATTTGACGCGCGGCTGCCTCTCATTACGGATTAGCGGCGCTTTTCATAAATTCACTACATATTTATGAAAACATTACGTAAAATTGCTTTGTACGGGGTAAAACTTTGGTAAGCTTGTAGGTAATATTAAAAAATTTAACTTGAAACTGTTTCATAATTTATTTTAAATTCGAATTCTTCATGAAAAATGTCATCATTTCTTCCTTAGATTTCAATTTTATGGCCGAGTTGCTATGAGATAGATAAGCATTTCAACAGATTTAACCTTGTAAGAAACTTTAAAACGCTTCGGTTCTCTATATTATTCAATCATACACCTATTTTCCGTACTAAAAACCCATCACTAAATCATTCAGAAGTCAACAGGGAAAACAAATTAACAATAGCTATCGTTTTAGGTGCGAAACTTCCAATCGTACCATATATAGTTATTTCGGTTTGTTTGGATGTTCATTTATTCAACAGGAAACCTAAGTGTATCGGAAACAAAAATATCATGACATGTCCTCTTTCCCAACAACATTACTTATTTACAAATAAAAATCACGCTCGCCCTTTGGTACTAAAAATATACACACTTACACACACCTCCATTTAAAGTATTGTTAAATTTTTATTTGAATAATATTTAAGAACGCCTGATGTGTATGTAAATAGTTAACGAATTTATTTAGAATTTATTAGTTACTATATCATCAGACACTTACCTAGCTGAATGAACGATACAACTTATTCTTCCGATAAATCGTCTAAAGACAGAATTCTTAAAATCCAATAAACCATAAATTCCGTTCAACATTACAATCCTTCGATTAAACCGATACACAATATGTTATATTACTTCGCAATATATTCTATGCGCGTGTCCAAGCCACGTACTTCAATATTTGTTACACGTTTCGTTCAAACGCTTGCAAAAATAAATGATTTAAAAACGGTTGAAGAGAAAATAGCGAGTTACAAATGGTTATTACCGGAAAGGAACTAAATACTCAGCTTTTTAAAAATAAATCCTTGGAAATTAGTGTTAAACGCTACGTATGCCTATTTTTCTTTCCAGCACTTTCCACCAGGCTATACTAAATTACTGGCTGCTACAATTTAGTCGAGTAAGAAATAGGCGTGATCTTTTTTGTAAAATTCATATTGAATTTATACCAAAAGGGTTCCTACATAAAAGTGTTTTATATATAAATATTATAAAATATTATACTTAATATTTAACTTAATAATACTTATACTACTTAATAATTAACCACACAAAAAGTACTCTTTTTGTGTTGTTTAAATAATTGAACCACCATCATTACCCACTGTCCAAATAAAATTATATTGTGAAATACCAATCGAAAAGCATAAACGTAAATCACTCGCTCTACATAAATCTAACTCTATAATTCCACAGCGACCCGCTTTTACTCTGATACTGCATCTTATTTCCACTGTATCTTCATAATGAATTAACAATATATCATGATAACAATGAATCTGTGATAATTCGGCAGCGAGTCGCCGGGCGGCACTTAGCGCCTCGCGGAATATGCAAGTCCAACCGAGCGTAGTATCTAACTATCTAGCCCGCCGCCCGCCGCCTGACCCGCTTTCATGCTAATATTAAACCTTGTTTCGCGCTATTTTGGTCATTATTTTAATGGAATACGACGCCATTTTTAATTAAAATATGATTGAAGGTTTGTTAAAGTTTATATAGATTTTTAATACATAATATTCTGATAAGTTCATAATAAAGTGAACCTATAGACAGATAAAAATAATATGGGAAATAATTAGAAAAATCCCGAATAATAAAAGCAAATAACAATACCTTTGCGATGTACACAGTAATCGTTACAACATTACGGCCAAAAATTGAGTATATAAGCTCTGAAACTGTATATCCAAACACACATAACAGAATTATATATTATAATCCCTTAATATTAGGAGAGTAATATTTGTAGCTTCTATAAACAGAGTCGCAATATAATTTCCCCAACACTTAGCATCTGTTAAGACTCTAACTTTTAATACACTCAATATCGTTGAGGATATTAGTAAAGCATGAACTGGAAATAAAGTCGATTAAGTGGGTTCATTTTCACCTGTATTGTAGAAGTTCTAACTGCTGCAAACTTTGAGTCTCCGGGGATTATAGCACACGAACTTGTAAGCCTGTGTGTGTGTGCACTGCTCTCAATAGCGTAAACTATACATATAATATGATTCTCCAAGCATTTCTTTTAAACGTAACCTTTTATAAAAA